>JAULBS010087663.1:0-17954 GCA_032355785.1 Symmetromphalus regularis | reverse complement strand
TATGAATATCTGTGTATTATATGTATGTATGTATTATCTGTTATTATGTTCTCCCACTTTCATTATGTATTCCAGCAATTTGCTCACTTTTGTATTGTATTGAATTTTTAGCCTCATGTATCATATTATGGTCTGAGTGAATAAAGAATTAAGTGTTACGTGTCTTACTACTGTGTCTAGCTCTAATACCAACAGTGATTGCAGTAGTATGGACATAGAATTAAATAATAATAATAATAAGTAGAAGAAGAAGAAGAATAACAATTAATAATCATAAATAATCATAATAAATAAATAATAAAAATATAAATAATAATAATAAGTAATAATAATAAATAAATATATTAATAATAATTAATTAATTAATAATAAATAATAATTAATAAATAAATAAATAATAAAATAATAAATAATAATAAATAAATAATTACTAATAATAATAATAAATAAATAATAATATACTTTTTAGATTTAAGATATCTTCAGAATTAAGGCAATGATGCGGTTTCTTCCTTTTTCCTGCCAGTTGGATAAAATATATTTTAATACTATTTTTAAAATCACTGTATGGGATTCCCAGTTTATCGATAAGTGTAGCCACCTTGTGTGGCAGAAGCGGGTTGTTTACACATGACAGCGTGCTTGAACCTTAACTGGATGTCAGCACTAGAATAAGTTCAACCAACCATTGAAAGAATTACAGTTGGCAACGTTTCTGACTGACGTCATCAGTTTGGTGAGATATGCTCTTCTTTCGTAAAGACCAGTGGTCCACAACTGGTTTAACAAAGGCCGTGTTAGGTGCTGTTCTGTGCTGTGGGATAGTGCATATATCGAAAAGCAGCGGGTTTCGTGTCTCCTACTAACACTAACCTCTGTCCTGGACAGATAGCACAGGAACCTGAGTTGTGTGCCCAGCACAGCATGCTTGAACCTTAATTGGACTTGTAGTTTAGTATTTTTGGTTTTATTTTGTATTAGTTAATATTTTTTTTCTTTTTACAGAATCTTAAGTGTGGAACTGTAATCAGGTACTCAAAGTGAGTCAATCGGCAACCAACTTACTGAAGTTTGATACACTTTTGACATGAGAGCAACTTTCGATTGAAAAGTTTGGAACCATCGCTTTAGATGAAATCTTTCCCTGGTTGTCTATCAGGTATACCATCGGAAAGATCAAACCATCATTTACAAAACTTGCATAAATATTTTATCTGTGCCCATTCTACACTATTTGTTTTTGATATTCTACAAATGCTAAAACGAGAGCAGCAAGTTGTAAAGGATGCTTTTCAACCTCAAATTATTTCACTGATCAAATGCAAAAAATAATCAGAAATGGAATAAAAATAAAATAGCATTTTAATCAGTGTTTATTTAAACTTTTATCTACTGACCATGTTAGAATCTATGCTATTTACAGAATATTAAAATGAAAAACCCCAGAGAAAATCAGCCTTTTTTTTTTTAAATTTAATAATAAAATAAAAACGTTTATATGCAAATGTAGGTTATTTATTTATTGAATATTGGTTTAATTACACCCCCACTCTACCCCCACAGAATAAAAAATAAACATCGGCAAGCAGACATATGTAAAACAAGGTTACACATTTTTAATCATGTTGATCAGTTTCAAACATAATTGCAATGTAATTCATCATTTTCTTGTAAATATTAGAAAAACTGTCATACAGGCAACACTTTTTCAATTATATCATGTCTAATTTGCACTTTTCAATAAAAGATGTTCCACCATCTTTGAAATTGGAATAAAATCTGGTCAAACGTAAAAGAATCACAAAGATTGGTTTAAATTATCTACATTAATAACAAGGCCATGAAAAGATTTAGATAACCTTTAATGCAGTAAAAAGTACACACTTGTTTTCACACTGCACATATGACTAAATTTCACATTCCACCATGTTATATATAACATACAAATAACATTAATTTAGTATACAGAAGAACCTCATTAACCCAAACTGGTTTTCTCAAAATGTGTCCTGGTAATGAATTTCCATATTATTTCATTTACATAAGTGTTAACACAACAGCATCAAAGACAGTAAAAATAATTATTAAAAACAGCCTGGTGAAAATTGTTAAGTAAACAAATTTGTAAAGCTATTAAAACCATTTTGAGTATGTTTGGTGATACTGGCTAGTTGGTAAACAGCAAATGATGCAGCAAAATTACAAAGGAAACATTTTTTATCAATTTGTCGGTATTACTTTAGTTATGTACTAAATAATTTATTTTAAATATATGTTAAAAATTCATTAAAATGTCCATAAGTAGGACCTGATTAAAAGTCTTCAGTCTCCTAGACCATTTTACATTTTAAAAGAGACAAAGAAATGAATATGCACAAGGGGCATTTTCATATCTGTAATTATAAAAATATTTTGTTTTAGACTTTACCAAAAAAATCTTATTTGAATAAATTTCTCCAAAAATTATTTCAAGTGCAATCATTTTAAATGTTTAAAAAAATGGAAATATATGAAAACCAAAAGCCTTATTTCTGTAACAAAAATATTTTTCACACCAGACTATAAAGCCCATTGGCAAGGCTTAAACCTAAATTCCTGGGTTATCTGAATTATTAGAGTCTGGACTAATAAGGTTTCAAATGATATACTTTGTGCATGGTTGTTAATTTTGTTAATATACAGATAAATGCTACAAAAATACTAATGGCAAAAGGAAGAGCACTGCTGTCCCCAAATGCCAGGCTAATATGAGCACCATTTATACAAATTGCATTCAAATCACAAAATGGATAAGATAAATGTTAGGCTGGCTAGAATAAATATAAACTGAACAAAGCTGACTGGTATACCCCACCCCAATACACACACAGTGCATATACTTAAGACCATGCACACATACCTGCACATTAAGAATTGAAATAAAACAATAAAGGTAGTTTCCAATGAGCAAAGATAAGTGGAAACAAACTACACTGTTTTATTCTCCTTTCAGATAATATATACTAAAAGGCAAACGTTATTGTGACATTGATTCATTGGAGGGATAAATTTGTGAATGGATTTATGGATGTAAACTAGTGAAAATCTGGATGAAACAGCTCGAACAAATGCAACCAAGCAGTTGTTGGTGGGATTGCATGCTTTGTGCAAGAAACATGGAATATTCAGGAGAAATCCTGTCCAGTGTTCAACATAAAAGTTCAGACATTTAGTCGCAAATCATTGCCACTCTGTGCAGACTTCAGAAGTGAGAAAAACACCATTAGTGAACTGTTTGATGTAATTTTGTTGTGCCACACCTCAGAGAAAATGACAGATGGCGAGCCTGCTTGAATCTGGGACCTCGCAGCATGATGTTCATGTCGATTAAATGTCCACAGAAACACCATATGGCACTTATGGCAACGAGCGAAGTTCTACAGCATCCGTGCACGACACCCATCCATAAGTCGATTCTCCAGTGGTGCGATGGACAGCACTGGAGACATGTCCTCTTCACTGTTGAATCCCATTTCCTTCTCCACAGATCTGACAGGAGATGGTTGTGATTGTAGACAATTTATATGGTACCAAGAAGAAGTTTTGCAAACAACCGTGTTACCATTTTTGCAACAGAATAGCCCCGGGATGACATTACAACACAATAACGCTAGACCACACATTGCTAGAAATGTGCAGAAGTATCTGAATCAGAACAATGTTGTGTGCATCCTTGGCCTGCCATGACCCTGGATTTGTCACCAACTGAATATGTCTGGGATGAAATGGAGCGACACTTGCGACATCTTCCAAATCCTCCAACAAAGCTGCAGAAACTCTCAAATCTGCAATGGTATTTCCAGGAATTTTCTCCAGCATTTAGTAGCCTCACTGAGGCAACAGTGCCAGGCCTGTATAAATGCTCACAGTGGACACACTCAATGCTGTGTGAACTTCGCTCTGGACCCCTCTTTAGTGATGTGGCTCATTTGCATATGGCAGGTGTGCCTTTTTCACGGACTACTGCTCATTTCCATACCTTCGGATATTTCTCTTTCCATGTTATAACATTTCATACATGGCAGTAAAAACTTACCATCCATTATCTTTGACTTTTGTATGTAACAATAACTTTTGCCTTTTAGTATATATAAATATGCACATCTGTATAGTTGCAGTGACACTATAACCTAAACAAATTTCACAAAACACTCAACTTGTGGGGAGTTTTTTCATTTCCAAATATTATATACAAATTGAGTGCAGAAATCCTTTCCTTATAAAAAGAGTTTTCATCTTTAAAATAGTAAGTTTTCATATGGTTCTGTAGTTACTAATTACGATTGTAGCTATAACTATATCTTGTATATTAATTTCAAGATCACAGCACAATCAAAATATAAAGAAACTGATGTACTTACATGATAAAGACCCATGAATCTACAAAACATTATCTATCATAGTTTCTGGGGTTGTTTTTTTCATGTGTGTTAAAATATGTAGGTGTGTATGCAGATGGATCCGGGGCCCCATTACTGACAGATCATTGTCAAAGTTAAGGTCAATGAATTAACATGTTAAATAGAGCAATTTCTTATGAAGCACATCTTTACTTGAGAACAAACAAGTTCAGGCCTATGTCAGCAATTGTGTCCAAGAAAGATAGGTTGTTACACAAGATGGACTTGCAGCAGGTTTGACTGTATGCAAAACCATGCAAACATCAACAATTTCTGGATAGGGATGGATGGGGCAGAACACAAAAATCAAATGCAAGCACAAACAAAAACCTCAGTACACTGTAAGTCATGAGGATAAATGCAGACATACAATGTATCATATTGTAAATAAAAATTGCACTCAAACCACATTTACTAACTAATACACATACTGGTTTAAAGTCCCAGAATAGAACCCCTTTGAGTACTAACACATACATGCAACCCTTTAACATGAACAGATACATGTAATCCTTTAACACAAACACATGTAATCCTTTAACACAAACACAGATACATGTACAGATGTGTTGTGGTGTAACCTATCCAGGTACAATTTGAAACGGTGTGGTTTCAGATTTTATAACAGTATAACACACACTGATGCCATTCCCAAACATGCATTCATAATTTCTAGATTTTATTCAATTCTTGCATATTACTGTCTCAATCTTATCTTAAGTTTATTGTTTCAGCTGATTATCATAAACACAGACATTTTACTCTTAGTCTATTACATTAAAAAATGGTAAAACTATTCAATCAAAATAGTGATTTCAAATTTGCATGAAATACAATGTTAAAGAACTATTCAGTTATTTATATACACCCTTCACAACTACTCATCATTCATTCACATTTGTAAGTCATTAAAAAACTAATTCAAAGTTTCTGATTTACTAATATGTCATTCTGTAATCGTTTAGTAAAAATGTTAATAGTGCATTATTATCCATATTTTCTTTAAGATTGTAACTATATTGTACATTGTCAATTTTAGAAAATAACTGTTTTATTTTTGCTATACTGACAATTTTAATCATATCACTTGGTTTTGTGACTGGTACTACCAGTACTACAAGATTATTAATTAAAGTACTTGTAATATATCTTTTATATATTTATTTTTTTATTTAATTTCACACACACACACAATATATACACACAAAAAGATATATTTATAGAATTTTCTTTTTCTAAACTGTTATATTAATTACACTCTATACCTATACTTATTAAAATATATACTAATATTTAAGTTTTGTTGTTGTTGGTTTGTTTTATACTTTTTACTTATTTATATTTTTTGGGGGGAAGGGGATATATTACTTGGGTTTTTTCATTTTATTTGTCATATATAAACATTCATATTATATATATATAGTAATGGCATCTAGTGTGTGGATACAAATCATTGTTTACATTTAAAAATAGACAAACATGTTGATAACATAATTCTAACACTACAGTTACTGTAATAGATACATACCAAAACAAAATTAAACACAACACACATTTTTGTAACATTATCATATTCAAATGATGTGCCAATAAAATTCAAACAAAAACTGGCTCAATAATTTAATACCAAATTCAATTAAAATCAATAAATTAATAATTAATATTGCATGTATAATTAAAATCTGAACAACACAATAAAGTATTTAAAGGCATAGTCCCACGTAACTTAAGGGGCTAATTGTCTAAATATTGATAACGAATGAAACTTGCATGCATTTGGGATATTAGAACCATGGTAGAGGGAATTCCATGTTGAGTCGATATATTTTTTCACATTTAAAATTTTCAAATTTCAAGATCGGAACTTCTCGTATTTTTTTTGTTGAAACCAGTTCCGCCGTCGGAATGTTCTGATAGAACGACTTACATTCCAAACGAATTCGTCCCAATTCAAAGTTGACCAAGCATGCAATTCAAGATGGAAGAATCTTTGTGATATTTTAAATCCACATAATTTAAAAAATAATAATAAAGAAAAACTGAAATGTGTACATACCAAAAAATAAATAATAATTTCATTTTGAATGTGGTAATAGTTTTAGATTCAGATCTATACCTCGTATGGCCAAACCATTGCATAAAATGAAAAAAAGAAATCTGATCAGTGTCCAGTAACAGCACTTCTTTAAGTACATTTATTAGCATTGTTGAACCTCAAGCACAAAATCCAGTATAATTCTTGCTAGTGTTTTCAAGCACATTATTACTTAATGCAGCCATCATTTCATTTGGATGGACATACACGCATTTTTTAATTTTATGGACAGATTTTAACCTTTTCAATAAATTCATTGGATGTACTAAAAATCAACAAATAAAAGCTAAAAGCAATGCCATACATGAGTATTAATTTCTTAGATATTGCCCATTGACAAGTGATATTGCATAATACAAACTGTGAGCACAAATCTTGTATGTACAGTGTACAAGAAAAACAATCTCATCAAAAAGCTAACATCAACCATCTTGTGTACACTGATATTTCATCATCTATGTAAACTTCAAAACATTTGCTACTTCACCTGAAAATGAACATAATCATTTAAACTTCAAATGCACATAAAATCAAATGCATACCGATACTATGACAGAAATATGTGATAACATCATTTGTAAATATTTTTGCTTGATGTGTGATTTTCATGTCTTTAATATGAAAACAAATTCACAAGCACGTTTGTACAGACTTAATATTCAAAACATTCCACGTAGTCCATTTGTTTTTAACAATCTAACTGGCTAAAAAATAAAAAGAAAAGCACACACATTTGTTCATGCAATTAAGTCATATAGTAAACAATGTAGTGAAAGACTTAGATCATATTATATCAATGAATTCAAGAACAATAGTGAATTACATTCATGACCAGATAACAAAGATTTGTCATTATTTTCTTTTAATCGGTCATCATGGCTAATCAGAGAAAAGGCATGTTGTGGAGAGAGGGGGTATCATAAATAGTTTTTAGTGATACAAATGCATGATATGCCCCTCACCTTCTACTTCAATGTTTACTTATTGAATCTTCCATTACAGACTCAAGAAAGCAAACACAGCCTATGAAGACCAAATATAGTCTCATTATTTTCACTGGTTCATGAAAAACAATCATTTGGCTGTTAAAATAACTCACTACTCTATTTACAATGTACAGCTACAATGTACATTTATATATGATTTATATATTATTATAGAATACACAACAATCATCTAATAAATTATACTACAGCCCTTGAAATTAGCAGCAGAATTGAACTTTGCATAAAAGCAGGCAAACGATCATTTGTAAAATCTAACTGCCAGAATTCACCGTAATGTGAAATTTCCTAGATTTCAAGGTTTGATCACTATGTCACATTGTGCTAAAAAGCCACAGATACTCATGCTATTAAAACCTATCTTCAGAGATTATCACATGTATGATGTCGACAATGTACATCAGAGAGGGATCTAAGAATTGAAAAAGATAGAAGACAACTAGTAATCATTGGAAGTGTTTTTTGAGGGCAGAAAGACATTTATAAAAAAGTCTACACACCCATAATTCTCTCTGGATCTACCTCTTCCTGTTGATATACATTATACAAGACATACAATGTACAATCTAAAAAGATATAGTCATCAGATAACAAAAAGATACTGATAAAAAAAACAATTACACATATAATACTGACAGGAGGTCCTGAGAATAAAGGTACTTGGAAGAGTTAACTATAAAACTACGCACAAAAATTATCTAAAATCCTAAATATTGTGACTTCAACAATGTCAAGCATCATGATAAAGATTACATAATACATTACAGTGAATTCTTGTCTGAATGCATCAATCTTTATCTTAATACAATAAATATCTAGACTGGAATAAAATTACAGATTATTTTTAATTACATTTTGAAAAACAAGACAGTGCAATCACTTTGCTTTTATTAAATGCTCTGCCATATCTTAATCTGTCATATACTCCAATACAACCCAGGAAAGATGGGAAATATAAGCCAAGTTAATCAGTATTTGTCTTCATTTTTATTCCTGACATTGTAAAAGCAACAATTTCAATTCTGTTTAGAGACCAATGGATTAAGTGAACAACATACTTATACAGGGTGGGCCAAAGTTATTTTACTGTGATATTATTTTAATAAGTTACATTTCAACTTGCATATGCATTTGAACTTTGTTTTAATTTAGTGGAAGACGCAAGTCATTTTGAACATTCGATTTAACTTGATTTTTAATTTTCTTGATTAACACTTTATTTAGTTGAAATATAACTGTGTTAATAAAATATTATGGTAAAGTAACTTTCGACCTACCCTGTATACCATTTCAATATAATGTACTAATTAGACAAAACTTGTGAAAAAAATGTAATAAATTTTATCAGTACTTCATTTTTATTTTTAAATACAGACTACAAAAATTGACTAATTTGAAGACAAAATCTCTGAGTCAATGGTATTACATGTATTTGGCACATTGGAAGATATATATACAATTGTTTACTTCAACTAGCACATGCTAACAAAACACAGTTCAAAATATTTGACAGTGCGCATATCACTGATTTTGTAAGTGACAATAAAAATATATTTACATGTCTGTGATTTCATTAGATTCTTACACTGAATTAACATCCAATTTTCTTATGACTATATTGGATTATTCAAAATAATATTAAATCAGCTAAAGTTGAATTATTATTTATACAAAGTTTAAAAAATAATTCTTTATATCTTTTAAACATGTTTTCTAATTTAATCAAATGTTTTTCATGTTTTAAAATCATTACAACATAAATTTTTAATTACAGAATTTCATTCTTGGAATGATCATTAATTACAATTGTGGTATAATAATGGTAAAGATTGATGTCAAGTATTAAATTATTTCAGTAATATTTATCAATAGTTTTTAGCAAACATTTACTTGTCCTATAATCTCCAAAAGGAAAGTTAATAATTAAGGATGATTTACATTATTTAATATCATTTAAAAAATTAAAATACAACTAATTATGTTCTTTCAAACCTCTATTAAAAAATGAGATTTTTTTTTTTAAATTAGCCATTAGATTAAGGCAGGAAGATCCTCATGACACATCTATTAGTATTATATTGTATTACTGGCAACTCAAATAATAAAACAAAATATTATTATGTCAACAAGATTTTATATTTTACTAATGTACATCAATGTTAAGCCCACTGTAAACCATTGCAAGATTTTGAATCCTGCTGGATGAGATTATCAAATATCAAACGTTTGATAGGACATACAGCAATTTCTTATTTTGCATATTTATCAACGGTCTTAGACTGATAAATATGGTTTACGTTTTTTTGCTGGAACTTAAGTCAAAATCATTCAACCAAATTATTTTTTAATTGACTTAAGTCTAATTGTAACTTACGTTCCTTGATAAATATGGCCCCGAAGAAATTTCCCAACAAAAAATGATAAATTATGTACATGTGCATATCTATAAGAAATGTAATAAAAAATATATTTTTATTTTTTAAATGCATCAACCATCAGGTTATGGCAATTCACACTCATCACACATGTAACTGGTTCAAAGCTACATGAATGCTTAAAAGGCACTGTTTTGGTAGCACAGATAATGATTATCGTTTTTCAGACAAATTTTATAAAATGCTAATTTGGCACTTCACTTACCACATAGTTGGGAAAGTGATGCAACAGTTATCTAGCAACTAAGGATAAGAGTTAAAACTTAAAATTTGTTTACTATCAAACAATAGCAAAGTGAACAAACAAACAAATAAAATGATTTAATATGGAAAAGACAGAACCAATGCTTTTAAAACTTTACAATTTGACTCGAAAAACTCAAATATTATGTCCTCCTACTTCACTAATAGCATCAAAGCTTAGAATTTTAAGCTTAGAATTTGTTTGAATTCAAACTTTGAATTTTTATTATCAGAAGGCTAGATGGAATACCCATTATTGGAGATCATCAAATATTTATTAAGAGAAACATTTTAGTGTTTTTTTAGTCACATGGTCTCATTTGTTGATGTAGTCTGAACATTAGATTTCCAAACCAGTGTTTCTGTAATGTGCAATTGCATGACGTGTAACTGTACATGTTTAGAAGTACTGATCATCAAGGCACACATAATGGATTTATAGTAATACGTATACTCAGCAAGACTAGCCACATGTTTAATGTATGTTAATGAACGCAATTTTTTCATGTAAATAGGCAGACGTATGGTTAATGTACATTTTAAAAAAACCTACGTTAAACATATGATAAAAGTGTTTTTCATATAAATGTTAAACATACGTTAATGACATACACAATAACATGGAAAGGGCTTCTGTAGATATTTATAAGTTTCACTGTTGCTATGGTCACCATCTTGGTTGCTAAGGAAGGTATATTTAATTTGATTTTTTTAATATCCATTATGCATTTCTGAATCAAATACACCTAAAATCCTACAAAGGGTACTTTTTAAATTTCTTTAGACAATTGTTTTATCATTGCTAAGAACATCTTGTTGATTACAAGGGAAAGAACACCATAATTACTCATATATGTTAAATATGCGGTCTGTTAAACGTATGTTCAAGAAATGCATGTGAAACATGTTTTCAAACATATATTTAACATAACGTATGTTCAACATATGTTTAACATGTGAAACACATGTTGTCAATTCACATGTGAAACATATGTGGCTATTTTTGCTGTGTACATTGTACATTAATTTTATGTTATTAATTATTGAAAAAAAAAATTCTTCTTCAAACATTAAGTAGTTATACATGAATATATAAGTATAAAATTGAAAAAAAAAAAAATGTTATCATACTTTAATGGTATAACTTGAAAATAAAATGGTACAGGTATACTTAAAGACATACCTCTAGAAACATGCAGGATTTTTTATCAGACAAAACTAATTATAATTGTGATTTTCATTTCATTTAATACCTGTAGATACAATAGTTACATATATGTTTGTTTAACCCCCTTGATACCCACTTCCAGCCTCATTTCATATAAATAATACATAATTATAAAACCAGTTTAAAAAAAAAAAATTTAATTGCATTTTCTTTTACTTCAAAATTAGCAAAAGCAAATAACTTTATAGTTATAGAACTAGTGCTACTAAATGTTAATTTTACATAGAAGCACGTATTTATGGTTTAAAACCAAATTTGTAACATTCATATTTTCATATAAACTAAATGTACGTGTACATACACACACATACAGAGCAATTACAATACCATTATAGTGCAGGGCTAGCTCTGCCACTCGCCAAATTTACCAATGGAGAAATTTAAAAACATTTAGCAAATTTTAATGTAATCTAGCGAATTAATTTCTTTTAATAATAGTCATTTAAGTATAGAAAAAAGATGACTTTTCAATTTTTGACAATTTTAAAGATAATTTGGCGAATGTTACTGTCGTGCCAGAGCTAGCCCTGACAGTGACTATGTATGTATTTTTTTAATGTAAATAATACTTTTACAACCAAACTAACCTCTCGGATACAAACTGCTTCATTTAAATTAGTAAAGAATGTGAAAATCTAGTTTATACCCAAAAATATCACTTTAAATATTTCAGCTAAAGTACTGAAATCACAAATAGAATTACATGAAACAAATTATTGGTTTAAAAACTTAAATGTTATCTTACACACGTGTATATCTTTTTTAATTAATATTCCATTACAGTTATTAACACAAAAGATTACAAAGAATATATCAATTGGTTTGAAAACTGAAGTGTTATCTTTATCTTTAATTAATACTCCATTACAGTTAACACAAAAGATTATAAAGTATACACTATCAACCTTCACCATGTAAACATGCATGTCATGTGGTAATCAAATTTGTTTACATTTAAAATGTACTAGTATATTGCAAATATCACCCTTCAACACATTTCCAATAAATTATTCTGGTATATTATGAACTGCATAATTATATAAATATATAATGGTGTACATGTATATTTATGTACATTTATAAATATATTTGAAATGTACAATTTTAAGTTAAAAATTAAGTCTGATAAAATGATTAAAACATGTGTCCACACATGCAAATGTAAATAAAACAGATTAAAATTATAATTTTACGACTTCAAAATTTAAATTAAAATGACATTTCATCAGGGCTGCAAAAGAAATCAAATTTCATTGCAGACTTTAAAAATAAAAGAAACATTCCGAAGATACAGGCAAAAACAATATGACCCTATCAAAACTTGCAAAAACTTTAACATTGATTTGCAGAAATACCATTATAAAATACATTTATAAATGTGCTAATGAATTGTACTAATTCAGGCCTGCACAAATTCAAAATGTGCATAACCGGAAAATAGGTTTTGCAAAACACATTTGCATAACCAATTTTCGGCAGTTTTCAAAAAATGGAAAAACAACTTTATTTAACCAATTATAAAGGAACGGTAAATAAATTTGCATAACCGATGGATGGACGAACGATGCGATCGTTCGTGCAATTTGTGCAGGCCTGTAATTAATTGTGTTTTAAAATGGTATTGAAAAACATGGCTTTGAATGATTTTTTTTAAACTGCTTCACTAAATTAAGCAAAAGCATTATCTTCAACTTAACAATCAGGAGATCCATTGGTTTGACCAACAGTTAAATCTCTAGACTTCAATATCTTCATGAAATAGTTGAGTGGCTAAGATCTCTCCTGTGACAATTGTCTGACAGGAAGCATGGGCAAACTTTGGTCTTGGCTTTATGCTTCCATCACCGTTTGTCATCTTTTCATCTTCTCTTGGACTGGCGATGCTCTTGCTTCTTGGACTGTCACTTACCACAGACTGATTCATGTAGTAGCGTTCAGCCACCATGCTGAGCTGTGGTGCCACCTCTTCCCCATCACTGAAATCATCAACATCCTGAAGCCCTTCCAGTTCAGCTGGTTTGAAATTCCACACAGGAACAATACCAGCACCACTAGGAGCAGCATCAGAAAATGAATATTTCACACCTCCAATGCTCAGCGGTGTAGTGGCATCTTGACAGTCATTCATGTGTGGAATTTCTCTTCGCATTTCCTCTTCAATGTTGTTCACTGGCTTTGATGAATCTCTCGGACCATCAAGTTTTAAATCTAGCTTTGCTGCAACTTTCTCAATTAAATCTTCAATTGATTCATGCTCTTTCCACACTTTGACAGCTCTCCAACGAGCACGACTTCCTTTTGGTGCAGGAATAGCATCAAAGCAAACAGTTTCTCCAACCACCAGTACTTTGCATAAATCATCAATTGCTTTACCAAAAATTGTTCGGTCAATGAAGACATGTTCATGCTTTCCGAGATCAATTATTCCCCACAGTTTGGCAACATGATAGATTTTACCTTTCCGACCACACAAATTTGGCCTGCTCGGAGTCTGGGGACGACTGCCTGTAATGATGACATTCAGACGCGTGTTTTTAATAGGCGATATCATCCCATCATCTGAAATCATAAACAAATTGGAGTGAGCACGAACAAACCTTTCCAGTTCTGCTTTCCCATATCCTATGGTATTACGAAGACTTTCAGGTGCCTGGCTAAAGTGAGTGCACAAAACGTGGACTTTCATGTCACCTTTCTTCTCAATGATGCTTTTAATAAACATCACAGCCTTGTACTCATTGGCAGTCATCGTAACAGGACCTGGCTTGGAACTGGTTGGTGTCTTTGACAATACAGGCATCTTGTAATTGTCAGTCACATCAAGAGATTTTGGTCGTCTCTTTAGTTTAGGGGTGTGCTGATTTTGAAGTAACAGAAGATTCTGATGTGAATGCGACATCTTCAAATCCTCAAGAGGTTCTGCATTTGGATTGACGGCACTGAATGTAACATTATCTTTTAAACTAACCATATCATCTTTGATAAAAAAAATCAGTGGGTGACGAAGCAACCAATCATCAAATTTATTCTGTGGACCAACACAGTCACGAATTGCTTGTGATGCTTGGGATAAATGACCAGCCAGACTGGCAATTGGCATAGTCGTTTCTCCTTTCTTAATCATCCTGTTCCGAAAGTACTGTACAGCCTCGGTCTCCACAGATACATCAGATGCGCCTTGGTTGGACGAAGCTGGGCTGCTTTCCCGAAAGTTCTCCCCAAGAGAAGCTGTTCCATCATTCAAACTCACAAGGTTTCCATTGACAGTAAACAGTGAAGGATATTTTAGCAGAAACTTCTTCAAACCAGCTTCGTTACCTCCAGCAGCTGTTCGCATCTCTGATGTAAAATTACGACTCCCAAATCGTCCTGCTAGTTGGCTAATAGTGAGGGGTACCGAGCTGTACATTAAGGTCTCTAGAAAATGCAACATCACCTTGTGACCTGGATCGTCAGCCATTTTGGTTTTGTGTTAATATCGAAATTGGGAAACCAAGGGAGTTTGAATTCACATTTGACCTCTTCCAAGTGTAGCTCTTCTTACCTGCAGACACAAAGACATTTTTAATTAGAAATTATATTCGATCAAATTGTCAAAAATGCATTAATTCTGCCAAACACACAATAAATACATTTACATACATGTGTACGTATAATATACATACATGTGATCCATTTGACTCTTTTATTTTGTGCTATATGTCGGTGCTGCCGAACAATTATGACACTGGTGCAGCAGATTAGCAATGTTGAGGGTTAGTGGGTCTGGGGGCATGCTCCCCAGGTAAAGTTTGGAAATGTAGATACTGGAAAAACGATTTAATGGCTTCTGGACAAATTATTGGCGCAGTGGCTGCCGCTCCTGCCAACTCAGTTCCAGCCTCCATGAATGTACAAAGAATTAAGAATTTATGATGTAATGAAGGACTTACATGTACCTGAATTGTTTAAAAATTTATTTTAAGCATATGTCTTTGAAAAAATGGACATACTGTATTAGAGATAAATGGATATCTCATTCCAGTATATAAAAGACATCTTGCTTCTAATCAGAAAGAATAGTCAGCATGGCTGTAGTAGGTTTCCTCTGTGAATCTTATGTGACAAATACATGCAATGTTATTGAATGTATTTGACACCAAACAGCCACTGATTAACCAAAGTGCAGCTGTGTTGTTAAACATTTCTTTTTCTTTCTTTTTTTAAGGGAAAGAAACATAGATCAACTTTTTTTTTCTTTGCGAATAGAATTTTTTCAATATTAGCCAAATCAGAATTATCCCTCTTTGAAATGACTGAATAAGATACGATAATGACAGTGGATGGGGTGTGGGTGGAAGTGTTATATTTCTATATAACTAAAATGTACTGATGGATGATGCCTGTGGTAGGTGGGGAATCCGGGTCATTTCGCCCTAAAACCTGTTCGCACCTGAGTCGTTTCGCCCATATTCCCATTTGCACTGGGTCATTTCGTCCTTCAGATAGGTTGTTTTGCCCTTTGTCCTTTCGCCCTAAAAGAGGGTCGTTTCACCCCTATTGTAAGCCAGTTGAAAATGCATACAAAACTATTTTGAATAAAACAAATACGTAATTTATCTTCTGTTTAATAAATACAAGCCTTTTTTAAACAAACACAGTCAACTAATGTCTACGATATAAATATAACAACTTTAAATAGCACACCATATCTTTCTTTACACATGTAACTTACATTATCACAAGTATTGTAATTAGTGGTAACAAGCTAAAAAAATAATTCGATGTCGTTACATAAATTGTTCCTTCATTACCAAAAAGTTTTTTTTAAATAATTACTTAAAGTAAATTTCTTATTATTGTGGTATGGGTGACAATTGCATCCTGGAATTGGGGGGTTGGGAAGGGGGGGTTGGGATGGAGGGTCTTCCTGGATATTTATGAGTATACTGTAAGTAATATATTTACTAGCTCCATTTATTCTGCATTATCATAGCTTTCATTTGACACCAAAATCAACCATCTGGCATTATCAAATATGAAATATCGCATTTTGAACATTAACAGGTATATCAAATATTGCTATTGCAGTAGAGGATCCAGGATGGTCTGGGGGTCAGGACACCCTTTTCTCGATTTTTTAAACCTTTTACCTAGTGGAAGGATATGAAAATTAACTATATTTTTTCTCCTTTTCTATTCACTCATCACTTTTGAACGCATTTGGACCCTTCACCGTTCAGAAATCCTGCAACAATGCCTGTATTGAGATACATGATCAATGGGCCAAGGGGAGTCTCTATATACACACATCCTATAATCATGGAACAATTTTGTTTCATCTGTTAAAAGATTTTGGTCAATTGTAAAATGTCTCAATTGTTATATTTTCTTTTAAATAAAAACACATCAACTAAGTACTAAGAGCAAAAAATCAAAGCAATCACAGATGGTACATGGCCCGGGGAGAGTATCTGAAAGTGTGGTGGGGGGGAGGGGGCTGATAAGTAGGTGAGCGAAGGGCAATAGCAGTTCTGCAGGAACCCCTTCATACTTCGAAAACTCTCAAGAATTTGGCCATTTTATTTTGTCACTGAGAGAGACAACATTTTTATTCAGCAAACAAATTGTTTTAGTGATTTTTTTTAATTAGTTGTCCCCTAAAAAGTGGAGGGGGCATGACCTCCTCGCCGCCACCCCCTCTGCGGTGGCTGTTAGGAATACTGTTTTGATCTAGTGAACTTACATGTATACAGTCAACTAAGTTACCTAATAGTCAACTAAGTTACATAGCAGTCAACAAAGTTACCAAAGAGAATTACATCTGAAAAAGTTATTGCTTTCTTTTCATATTATTTATTCATAGACATAGTGACTATAGTGAAATGTTTTAAACACAATTTATACAGATTAGACGTTGCATGGTATGCTGAAATATGTCAGAATG
This sequence comes from Symmetromphalus regularis, assembly GCA_032355785.1. Taxonomy (NCBI): domain Eukaryota; kingdom Metazoa; phylum Mollusca; class Gastropoda; order Neomphalida; family Neomphalidae; genus Symmetromphalus; species Symmetromphalus regularis. Next base: position 584 of record JAULBS010087663.1, on the reverse strand, counting down.
TCCCAGTAACTTAGTTGACATTTTGGTATGAGGTACCAGATATGCAGACCCCTTGTGCAGTATTATTTCACTCTTGAACCCAGCATATTTACTGTTAATATGAAATCAAAAAAAAAAAATTGAAGAAATGATGTTTATTTTTTTGTAAGTAAATCAATAAACAATAATAAACAGTGTGACATTAATTGTATATGTTGGGAGTCTATAAAGATATAAATTGTCTTCTCAATATATCGCAATCCAGATGAAATTGAGAAATTCATAACAAACAGCCAGTAAGCTGAATATCATTTATTACAAAACAAACAATAAATATATATATATCCTGATGAAAGGGTGAAACGACTCATTACAAGGGGCTTTCAAAGTAACAGGGGCAAAACAACTTAGTAACAGTGGCAAAACGATCCTCTTTTAGGGCAAAACAACCCAGTGCGAACGGGAATAAAGGTGAAACGACCCGATACCGTAGGTGAGTAAGTGTCATAAGTCAGGGCTCGCGCTGTTGGTAGCCAAATTAGCCATTGGCTAATTTTTACAAAATATGGCTAATAAAATCTGATTATGGCTAAAAATTTGGCTAA
>JAULBS010087652.1:0-17955 GCA_032355785.1 Symmetromphalus regularis | reverse complement strand
TATAATAAGCTATTTTATGAGAATTATTGGATAAATAGAATTCGCTACTCGTGTTAGTTAATCGGTATTTGTGTCGGGAAATATACTTAATTGATTATGAAGTTTGCTTTTAATATAATTGGGGTGGCAGTAAATTGTTTAAAATTACAGACGGGTGTAAGAAAAACTGACTGCCCACAGGGGTATAATGATTTTTGTCAACCGGCAAACAACCAATGGGATTAAAGAATTTTACATGGAGCCGAGATAACTATGACTAACCCTCAATTGGGGTTGAAACGTCACAAAATGAGGATCTTCTTCTGATATGCGGTTCTGCATATTGGACAGGTATGTTTAATTTCTCCTATTGCCAGCTCCTCCAACATAATTAGACAGGTTTCGTGGAAGACATGTGAACACGATAGCAAAACTGTCTGTCTCGATTTGTTCGAAATTTCTTTGCAAACTGGTTCACCTTCCTTAGCAACAGGTTCACCATCCTCAGCAACAGGTTCACCATCCTTAGCAACAGGTTCACCATCCTTAGCAACAGGTTCACCATCCTCAGCAACAGGTTCACCATCCTTAGCAACAGGTTCACCATCCTTGGCATCAGGTGCAGTTTCCTTGCCAACAGGTTTAAGTTTGTTTGTAACAGGAGGATGCTTGTTGACTGCACGTTTGGATTTTGGAATTTTAACTCTGGTGGTTGCAGGAGCATCAGTTAAAGATTTTTCATGGAACTTGGAATTTGTGTCTCCTGATCCTCTATATTCTACAGGTTCATCCACTATGTCATTTGTCAGTAGAGTCAGGCATATCGGACACTCCTGATGGCCTCGCTCCACTGCCTGTAAAACAATTTAACATTTTTTATAATAAAAGTATTCAGTATCAAAACATCAATCAATAATATAATTGCCAATGGTGGTGGTTGTATTTATTTTCGTGCTGATATCCAATTAAGGTTCAAGCACGCTGACCTGAGCACACAAATCAGGTTCCTGTGCTGTCTGTCCAGGATAGAGGTTAGTGTTAGTAGGAGACAGCAAGAGATCTTTTATATGCACTATCCTACAGACAGAAAAGCACATACCACGGCCTTTGTTAAACCAGTTGTTGACCACTGGTCGGTGTTCGTGGTACACACTGAGCCTTGCAGAGCACTTACTCTGGGTTGGAGCCGATACTGAGAGTAAAAATCCTATGCCTCGACTGAGATTTGATCTCAGCTCCTACCAGCCTCGTGTCCGATAGCTTAACCACTGCGCCACGGAGGCCGGTAATTGCTAATAATATTTATGAAATGTTATAGGTTATCAAACAGTTCCTAACAATAATAAAGATTTAGTTAAAGCTATGTCGTACCTGTCAACATTTGAAAATTTTAATGTTGGAGACTCTGCCCAAAAGTTAATCAGAACCAACATTTTATAGCACCATAAAACATGGAAAAAATTATCTAGTCTTAAAGAACTGCACGCAGCTGTATAATCTGTCAGGATACAGCGGCAGATTTTTTTCCAAGCTGGAGATTGGGCTTAAATTGAATACCAGATCGGGAGGATGGGTGAGGTACTTTAAATCACGAGACTTGACAGGTATGCTCTATTAGATCTATAATATCACTATAAAGCTTCAAAACGACGGGAAACAAAATCCTGTTGATTTCAATACATAGCAAGATAAAATCACCTATATGTTGTATTGCACAAATGTTGTTTATTATTAGTACTGGCTACTATAAAGTGGAAGAATATTGAATCAAAATGACAATTCCTACTTTTGACAAAAACACAAATTATATTAACTACATGTATATTAGAATTAGTGTTTCATCTTAAAATCTAAATTTTGTGTTAAAATTTTGTAAGCTTGGAACCTTTTTAGCCCAGACAATACATCCACATGGAGAATGAAAATGTGATTCTAGTTGTCAGAATGGGCCAATTTATCTGTTGGATGTTGTTTTGTTTTTTTAATATTTAAAAAAATAAAAACCCACTTAATAATTTAGAAATGATTCTTACATGGCAAGGGCAGAGCAAGATTTTGAAACGTGCCCCCATCCATATTGGTTCAGGCATGCCCCCCCCCCCCCCACCAACCCTAAGGCCCCGTGTCCTAAGACCAGGGCACCGGGTCCGGGGAGAAAATTAATATATAAGTACATCTACGTATAAATACGTTACCAGAATGAGAAGTGAAATAATGTCTTGGCTATTCCAACATACGGTTTTGTTTTTAAAGAGGTAACGGAGATATTAAATTAAGCAGTAGAATTTGATGTGTGAAAACTACACACATTATACATGTATGTACCATCAATATATATATATATATACGTGTAAATACGTTACGACAATGAGAAGTTAAATAATGTCTTGGCTATTTCAACATGTTGTTTTGTTTATAAAGAGGCAACGAGGGTATTAAATTAAGCAGTAGAATTTGATGTGTGAAAACTACAAACATTATACATGTACATACCATTAATATATAACAGCATACGTTACCAGAATGAGAAGTTAAATAATGTCTTGGCTATTCCAACATACGGTTTTTGTTTTAAAGAGGTAACGGAGGTATTAAATTAAGCAGTAGAATTTGATGTGTGAAAAGTATTAGTGGCATTGATATATATGCCCCCGGGGAGGTGTTAGACATGATCCAAAGCACTTTTGTGCATGTGTGTAGATAACACGGTAAATGGATAGCTTTTCCGGCGATTCGTCCCCTTTTAAAGCCTACTTTCTCCGTTTGCTCATAGTTGCCATAAAGTTAGTCTAGACTGCACAGTCTGGGTGAACACAGCTAGGCTTATGTCTTATATACTCACGTAACGGTTTAATGTCCAAATGTCGTACGTTTCTAGGGATGCAACAATATACCGGTATACCGGTATATTGCAATACTTGCCGAGCGCAGTACATACCGCGATATGGTTTCGTGTATCGTGATATATCTATCTAATGAGTATCCGTCTTATAAACCCTATGACTATGACAGAAAGTTTAAAAAAAAAGTTAAACTTAATTAAAACATAAAAATTTACTGTATCAAAAATAATTATTATATTCTCTTTTTTTCTTTAGAAATTTGTACAGTTTGGCCTGCCTGAGATATGTTTAGTAATTAGTACGGTAGTATCAAAATATGACTATCACATCTTGGTGATTAATCAAACTGTACGGCGGTATGTATTGCAATATGGGTTTGCTGTATCGCAATATATCGCAATACGGTTTTGTCCGTATCGTTGCATCCCTATGCGTTTCTGTAAAACACATGATTATAGCTACTCTACCCGGACCCGGTGCCCTTGTCTTAAGACGGTGGGCCCGGGGATGGGGGGCCCGAACAATTTGGAGGTAGGCACATTTCAAAACCTAGTACCTACCTACAAACTGTACAAGACATTAGGCAGCAGGTTTGCAATCTTTATTTATGCAAAAATAAATATGTTATAAACATACAATTTATACAATGCAAAGATAGTTATAAGGCCAGACCAGATTTAAAATGCAGGCCCCCCCCCCCCACCCCATTTCAAACTGCTCATTAAGTATTTTTTTTTGTAATCAGTGCTAAATATAAGGCGGAGTAGACCTCCTCAAAATCCTAGGCCCTAGCCAACTGGCCCATTTGACACCCCTTCCCCCGTCCCTGCCTGGTCTCTAAGCAGAAAAAAATAACATTCTGGTTTCATTGAATTATAGGGCTGTATCATAGTTCCAATCAAAGGTAAAGAGCTAACTTTTAGATAGTATGTAAGGGAACAAAAGAAGGAACGAACGAGTTTAAAGAAGGTTTAATCGGTTTAAAATAGAAATCAATATACATGGATGTTCCAAAAGCCCAGACACATAGAAAACATCACTATTTGTAACTAACTATATTTTTTTCCGCCCCACAGATTAAATATGAGTTTGTCGAAAGAAGATCTTTGCATCGCAAATGGTGAAAAACACATTGAAGATGTTATTTATGAATATTTCAATTAAATAATATGTTGTTCAAATATTATTATTTAAAATATGTATTTACCCTATGTGTCCAGACTTTAGGGACACCCTCATGCGCGGTTCCATGGGGGGGGGGCGCCCGGCGCACGCCCCATTAATTTTCGAGCAATGAACATTTTCCTTGTGTAAACCCTTCGGCGCTCGCAAGGTCGGGCTTCGCCCTCCATAGCTTCCCCCTATTAACAATTGCTGGAACCGCGCCTGACCCTGTACAATGAATGTGTATACTACCTGGATATACAGGTTTTAAAATAAATGTAGTAATTTAAAAAAATAAATTCTAAAGTCACATGTAATATTATTTAAAGCAGCCATGTTTTTTGGGGGGTTTTTTTACATAAAAAAAAGAGCGCATTGCACGCACGAAACGGAACCAGTTAAATACATATTCGTTAAACACAATGTAATAATAACTAGCGGTAGACAGGGGGGCGGCTGAAATATCTTGAGAAATGAGATTAACGTAATGTCAGTGTATTCTGGAATACACACGGAACCATGTTTCACGTCATATCAGAACGTGTACCCAGTCAGGTGAAATGTGGGTAAACTCTGGCGACGGCATGCAACCAGCGCGCATAATCAATGAGCAATGTGCAAGAGTAGAAAACGCGATTAGATTTTATGCCTTGTTTGTTGTGTGGTTTAGGTTTACGGGGCCCTTACCGTTGATCAATAATAACCTCGCAAGTGGATTTTATTATAGGAAAATCATATTGCAGTGTATAAAGCTGACTTTTCACTTAGAGCGATCGGTGATCATAAAATCTAAATATTTGGCCTACTGTATGTGAAATTAGTTTGGTACTTATTTCTAATATTACGACCACACTAGGATACCGATATTATAGACTAGATTATAATTAATGAGTTTTAAGGACGGGCGTAAATCTTGGGAGGACGGGGGGGTGGGGGGGGGCACACCATCCAACGCTTTTTGGACAGGGCGGACGCCTATATAAATACCCCCCCTCTTCACTTTTTGCTTAGAAAAACTTAAAATTTCAGTGAAATTAAAATTAAAATGCCTAAATAATAATCTTTACCAGTATAATAATCTTTATTGTATCAATGTAACACTTTAAACCATGTCGTCTTAGCGCAAATATACCGAAGTACACAAGTGGTCTATAATGGTGGGGTGGGGGTGGGGGCAGCTGGATGGTACGTCCCCCCACCTTTTGGACAACGGTGAGTTCCGTCCCCTTCCCCACTTTCAGGAACGGATGTTCGCCCTTGCAAACAGTCTATATTATATTTCCGAGCAAGATGAATTTCTAATTTGATATTGAAAGCTAAATTTATTGGTAATACCATGCTTGATGAACATTATGTAAACGATGCTTTGATATATATCGATACAAATAAATGAAGCGAACCAGCCCAGGTCAGTAAGAAGCTCGTCTAAATATTAATCCGTGAACTTAATAAACTGAACACATCTCTTTAATAATAGCTGTATTACTTCTCATTTTCCAACCAGGTGCAATCGGTAATGTCATACCAGTTTACAATTATTCTTTTTAATTTGAAATGATAAAAGTGTTATCTTGTTTAAAATCTCATCTCTTCCCAAAAGATTGTTTTTTTAATGACATTAATTAGTTTATTCAGCGCTATTTGGTGTCTGACATATGGTATTTTGTGACTCATGGTCTTTTAGAGGGAACCCGTTACAGCCACATATGCTTCTCTTTTCGATTAGCAGCAAGATATATTTTATATGCGCTTTCCCACAGTCAGGACAGCAAATACCAGTGTCTTTGATAAACTAGTCGTGAACGACTGGTTGGTGTAAGTGACTTACACCCACCGAGTCTTGCGGAACACTCACTCTGGGTTGAATCCGGTATTGAGATTAAACATTCCATGCCTCGACTGAGATTTGATCCCAATAACTCGAGCAGTAAAACCGACACCTTAACCACTGCGCCATAGAGACCGGTCATCATCTCTGCACAATGCAAACATATGCCAATTATTTATTGAGTTTTAAAATCCCGGACTATTATGATTATACCGCACAAGCACTGTCTTCAACCACTAACAACTTCTAACAGTTACAAAAATGCAAACATTAATGTAGTAGTAAAACCGGTGTGACAGAAACGTGCCCGTAACATCCGACAATCTTATATGCATTGTCCTTTTATGTCGTCCAGTGATGGACAATTTTCCTTAACACTGAAGATGCCCTCCCACTGCATTGTCAAGGAGTTCTTGTGCCTTGCAGAAATTCGAGATAATTCGTTTAAACAAAGTGGTGTTTCCAATGAAAGTTTCGCATTGTCTGTGTCTACACAGAACTCCGTTGCTGGTAAAATTTGCATGTACAAGGAGATGCAAAATATTTGCGAATCTTTGGAAACACGACATAATCGTGTAGTCTCAAAATGGAGTGATTCCTTGCATGTAAATGAGAAAAGACTCTGATGGGACTCGTGCCGTCACTTAGCCATTAATAGTGACGAAAGTGGTTCACTTAATGCGGCTGTAAATATAAGTTAATTTGGCGAGACGTTTACCTTGATGGAGAGGCAGATCAGAAGAAAGAAACCCCCTGACTGTTGTTTGGACAGGAAGCTGGTGCTCCTGGTAAATAGGACGAAACTCTCTAGCGTGTTGTTGGCAAACGAAGTCTTCAGTTAACGTCATTTTGGAGTTACGTCGCCTGTCATTGCGTCATGTTAACGTTTATTCTCACATTAACGTTTAATGCTGATTAATGGACAGGTTGTTGAGAATCTGTCCATGTGGGATGCCAGATAACTTAGTATGTTATTTCGCAATTGAAGATAATTAGCATAAAGCACGTAGACAATCCGCCTGATTAATGGTTACGTTATCGCTTGAGTGTCTTTACAGAAGTAACTATCTTAACATTAGATTGACAGTTTCAAGACTGGAGAGTAGACAATTCTAGTACCACCTGATGAGTATAAGTAAAGTTATTATTTTTTAACGATGCCTCTAGAGCACATTGATTTTTATCTTATCATCGGCTATTGAACGTCAATCATAATTATGGTAATTCTCACATTTATTTTTAGAGGAAACACGCTGCCTCCACATAAGCTACTCTTTCCGATAAGCAGAAAGGGTTATTTTATATGAACCGTCCCACAGACAGGATAGCACATACCACGGCTTTTGATGAAACAGTTGTGGACCACTGGTGGGAACGGAAAATGTCCCACTCTGCAAATGGGTTCACTGAGAAGGATCGATTCGACGACCGACCGTTTGAGCTATATCCCGTTCTTGATGAGATGCTTACATTTGGCTTTTGGTTATACAGAATGACCAATAATATAATAGTTTTAGTAATAAAATAAAGTAATACCACTTTAAAATGATATGCTTCTTTTGTTAGGATATTATGTAACTTTTTTATGACTTTTATAACTGTCACGGTTTTTTAGAACCAAAATGTTTGGAATATGATGACGTAACAGGAAATGCGTATGGTATGCATATAACCATAAAATTATGAACAACGGATAAACATAATATTTAAAATGTCGATCCTTATATAAAACGTAAAATAATAATAATAAAAGTTATTGGGACACATGATTGTAGAAAGATTAATTGTTTTTTAAATGTGGTTGCATTTTTGTGGTTATTACTAAAAGTAATGTGTTAAGCCTTTTTTTCTTGCTCATTAATGTTTGCCATTGAAACCAAAATCTGATTTTGAGTTTGTAATTGATCCGACAGTGCCCCCACCCCCCACCCCACCCCCACCCACCAGCACTCCCAAAGTCGTTTCTACGGCGTGCCTATAATATACCTTTAAGCGCATACTCTCACGGACCTTTACCTAATTAATTTCCAAACAAAGAATTAATTTCAAATATAAACATTTGATTTGTCCATAGAAATACTTCATTTAACCACTTACATCACCACCGCATCTTGCTTATTATCAATATTTTAAAAATAATAATGAATTATGCTCATGGACATTTGATTTTGAAATTTTAAATTTAAGTGTTTTATCATAGACATGTATGTTATGTTATTGTTACGTTTTAACATGATATTGTATACGCACATTTCTTACTAACATGGGTGTCCGTTTTGTTAGTTTTTACAAAGATTATATGTGATTATTCAACAATAATTGTGAATTATATTTTTAGTTAATCTGAATGGAAACTTGTGGGTATTATCAATAAAGACTATTTGTATTTGCATCATTCGCATATGTTCAATCGATAATGTCTTATTGGAAATACATATGACATGTGTATAGTATGCAGAGAATATCTAAGTGTATAAATGTAACAGTATCTGAAAGGAGTTTGGTCAATATTGCTCTTTTTATTTGTTTTCTTTTTGTTACTGGGGAACGCAGTCGCAAAAATAATTCCTCATGAAAATGTAAAATAAAAGCTCGATCGCGATTTTTTTTAGCCGCGAAACAAAATAAAAAGTACCGTAACTCAGTTTTCTTTATATTAAATTTTGAAGAATTTGTAATCTTTGATCACTGGAATTAAGAAAATTGATAGAATATATCACTTTTTTATCTTTTTAGATTGCAGGAGTTTGAGGAAGTCTGATCGAAGACAAAATCATTGCCAGTAGCATCAGCATGATGATTTGATCAGCAGAAATATTGACCTGGGAGAGAGTGAACATCCTTCATTTCATATCATACATTTGCTTCCATCAATCACTGGGTGACACTTTGTGTGACATTTGTCAATAACTTACATATACTTCAATGTGGATACATGTAGAACATACATTTGCTTCGATCAATCACTGGGTGACACTGTGTGTGACATTTATCAATAACTTAATGTACTTCAATGTGGATACATGTAGAACATATGTGTATTTACTCTACATATCTGTACATTTCAAAGCAGACTCATCCAGTGAGTCATTAGCTCCTTCACCTTTTTATGGTGTCATCAAATACAATTTATCTCCAAGTCATTGAGTCATCAAATACTTCATTATCTCTACATTATTGAGTCATCAAAGACTTCAGTATCTCTACAAGTCATTGAGTCATCAAATACTTCATTATCTCTACATTATTGAGTCATCAAAAACTTCAGTATCTCTACAAGTTATTGTCATCAAATACTTCATTATCTCTACAAGTTATTGAGTCATCAAAGCTTTCATTATCTCTACAAGTTATTGAGTCATCAAATTCTGTATTATCTCTACAAGTTATTGAGTCATCAAAGACTTCATTATCTCTACAAGTTATTGTCATAAAATTCTTCATTATCTCTACAAGTTATTGAGTCAGCAAAGACTTCATTGTCTCTACAAGTTATTGAGCCATCAAAGACTTCATTATCTCTACAAGTTATTGTCATAAAATTCTTCATTATCTCTACGAGTTATTGAGTCAGCAAAGACTTCATTGTCTCTACAAGTTATTGAGTCATCATACTGCATATCAGTATATCCAGAAGGTATTAAGGTTATCAGTACTTGATATCTTGAAAAATCAATACTTTGGTATCTTGAGAAGTCAATGATACTTTGATATATCAGTTAGTCTTTGAGTTGTTTGATACTCTGATATTCTGCAAGGTCATTCAAAATACCATAGTTACTGCCTAACCTCTCTGTTTTACACATAAGCAAGTGATTGACTGTTACCATATTCTCATAGCATACACCCCAATGGATTTGGAAGAAGCTGTTCTTTGTAATAAGGATGAAACGGGTACAGATTTGGCAGTACAGGGTTTTCATACTAAAGACGAAATAAAATTAGAATTCGCTGCATCACGTTTTTGCCTTGAGGAAACATCAAATATGGATACATTTAAATCTGACTTTTGTCCCAAAGACCAAAAAAGCCTGAGTGATTCAACTGAATCTGACTTTTGTCCCAAAGACCCCCAAAACCTGAGTGATTCAACTGAATCTGACTTTTGTCCCAAAGACCAAAAAAGCCTGAGTGATTCAACTGAATCTGACTTTTGTCCCAAAGACCAAAAAACCCCGAGTGATTCAACTGAATCTGACTTTTGTCCCAAAGACCAAAAAAGCCTGGGTGTTGTTAGATCAAATATTGATTCAGCTGAATCTGATTTTTGTTCCAAGGACAAAACAAACATGGATGTGGTTAGTTCAGGTGTTTATACTCAGATAAAATCAGACATCGATTTGACAAAATCTGACTTTTGTGTTACAGACAAAACAAATAAAGATTTGGTTGGATTTGGTTGTTGTACTAAAGAAAAATCAGTTAAGGATTTGGATGGATCTTGTGTTTCTACTAAAGACAAAACAGATATGGATTTAGGTGGATCAGGCAACCGTTCTAATCAAAAGACAAATGCAAAGGATAAAATAAATACAGATTTGAATAGATTTGATCCAGAAAACGACACAAATAGTTCTGACTTTTCTGCTAAACAAAGATGTATGAATTTGCTTGGATTAGATTTTTGTGCTAAACACAAGATAAATCTGGATTCTGGTGGATCAGAGTTTTGTTCCAAAAACAAATCAAACATGGATTCGAATGGATCTCTTTTCTATCCCAAAGACAAAGCAAATTTGGATTTTTATGAATCTGACTGGTATACTAAAGACAAAATGAAGATAAATTCAGAGAAAGCTTGGCTTTTTAAGGAGAAAATAGTGGGTTTTACAAGATCTGACTTTTATACTAATGACAAAACTAATATCCATTCAAAGTTTCATTCTAAGGACCAACTAAACATAGGCACAGAAGGTGATGTATGTGGTACCAAACAAAAACAGAATATTGTGTCTGTAGGGGCCATGTTTGGTATCAAAGACAAACTGAAAAGGAGCTCTCAGGGAAATGTGTTCCGTACAGAGAACAAACACAATTTGACCTCAGACGGATTTGTTACCGGTACAAAAGACAGACCAAAGATGGGCCCTGGAGACATGTTTTGTAACAAAGGACAACTAAATAGTGATGAAAAAGAAGCTATGTTTGATATCAAAGACAAACTATCTACATACGCTGAAGGACCTATAGTTGATGCCAGTGAAACTATAAACATTAATTCAGATGGAGTTGTGCTTGACGGCAAAGCCAAACTAAACACGGGCACTGACGAAGCTATGATTGCTAACAACGACACAATAAGCATCAATTCGGGTGGAGGTGTGACAGCTTCTAGTGACACAAACATGAATCCAGAAGAGTCATTTGGTACTGAAGAGAAAGTCAACATTCCTGCTTCACTGAAAATCGGCCCTGGTGTCAAGCCTATTATCTGTGAGTTATGCTTTAAGAGCTTCACTCGTAAGACCACACTAAAACAGCATATGATTATCCATGCAGGTGAAAAGCCTTACGCTTGTGGAGTCTGCACCAGTTGCTTTGCAGACAGCAGCAGCTTGCGCCGGCATATGCTAGTTCATACTGGAGAGAAACCGTACGAGTGTCCTGAATGCCACAAATGCTTCCGTCACGCTGGAGTCCTGACCAAACACAAGCTCGTTCATACAGGGGAACGTCCTTTTGAGTGCCAGGTCTGTCCCAAAACGTTTGCGTATTCCCACCATTACAAAACGCACATGCTGGTCCATACTGGAGAAAAACCGTATCACTGCGACATGTGTGAAAGATCCTTTGCCCAACACGGGGCTCTTAAAAGACACGTCTTGTTACATACAGGAGAGAAACCTTTTCAGTGTGATACTTGTTTTGAGAGATTTGCCCGCAAAGAGAGTCTACACAGACACACGTTGAACCATACCTATGTCAGACCGTTCATCTGCGCTTTGTGTAACAAATGCTTCGTTCATCACGGAGCTCTCACACGGCATCTGTTGTTACATGCAGGCCAGAAGACGTTCAACTGTGGAATCTGTGCTGAAGCGTTTTCCAGAAAGGAGACCTTGGAGAGGCATATGGCCAACCATACTGACGAGGACATGAAAAATCGCCCCAGTAAAGACGTCATAAATGATGTCAGTAAACAGATTGCGTATAATTTTCTGGCCAACATGATAAAGCGACCTCGTATTGATGAAGATACGAACGCTGTAAAGAATAGTGATCAGAACATTGGATACCATGTCGATGACAACATTGTTAAACCAGGTGATCAGGCGATAGTGGACCATGCTGATCCTGCTGCCAAATGTAATGATAACATTGCTAAACTTGGTGATGATGTTACTGATAAGCATGATGATGGTAATATGGGAAATAATGATGACGTACCTAACCATGGTGATGTGGGCGTTGCATACCACGCAGATATCAGTGGCCATGGTACGGAGGAAAGCCATGCTTACGATATGAAAGGGGATCATACAAATTATGAACAGCCATTACAATGTGACGTGTGTTTAATGTGCTTCGTGGACAAAACGGATTTGAATGAACATGTTTTAACCCATTCACAAAAAACTGATACACCTCAATGAATGCTTTTAGATATGTACATTAGATTTAAGTGGACCACATTAGTGTTAAGTATAATGTCGTTACCAGTGTTGCCAACCCTCCCGGGAGTCTCACGGATTTTACAGCTTATGTTTCTTGAACTCCCGGCTCCCGGGACGTTCCCAGAACCTCACGGAATTTCATAAAATGTAATTTAAAAACAAAACAAAAAGTATTAATTTCCAAACAAAGAATTAAATTTCAAATATAAACATTTGATTTGTCCTTAGAAATCCAATCACAATTGACGTTACACAATTTTGGGGGGTCTAAATTTGCTGTAAATACATTTTTACCGGCAAAAAAATAACAGCAAATATTCACAATTTTAAGTTTAAAGTGCCCCCAAAAGCCACCATTTAATGTCCTATTTTCTAAAAGTTTCTTGTTCACGGAGGGGGCCCGCCCCACGCCCTGAACCCTCCCCCGGCTCGGTCGCTTCGCTCCGTCGGGGTACCTCCCGGAAATGAAACTCTCCAAGGTTGGCAACACTGCGTTACAGTGTTTGAAAGTCGTGGCGACAATCATTAAAATATTCTGTATAATAGTTTTGCGGCAGCATTACACTCGTCACAAAAACAAACATGCAGAGTGCTAATTTTCTTTGAAAGTGTGTCAGTGCCACATCAAAACAATTTAACATACATTTGCATGAATTTCCAGAGCTACGTTTAATAAGGCTGTTCAATAATTGTTGTTATAGTGCGGTTTCTGTGGATATAGGAAAATGTTGGTAACATTTAGGTAGGTACTGGGATCAAATCTCGGTACTAGCTGTATTCCAGAGTGAGTGCTCCACAAGGCTCATTTATTTACAGCACTTGCACAGACTGATGGTTTATCAAAACCCTCGGTTTGTAATATCCCATAAAATATACTTTGCTGCTTACCTATGAATAGCCACATTGTGTGGCGGCAGCAGGTTTTGTCTAATGGTTCACAGATGGTTTATCAAAACCCGTGGTTTGTAATATCCCATAAAATATACTTTGCTGCTTATCTAATAGTAGCCACATTGAGTGGCGGCAGCAGGTTTTGTCTCTTCTAACACGTTCTGGACAGTGGGCATTTTAAAGTGTTTTGTTTGTCCAGGACAGCGTAGTTTAATATTAATTAGTTATAAGCAGGAACATAAGGTTAACTATTATAAGGTGATAATCTGTTGTGATTTATAGACTTTAAATTTTTTTTTTTTTTGAATTGCCTTGAGTCCAGGACCAAATAGATAACGGTCGCTAACAATTTTTATTTTTTGTGTGCTTCAAATGAAACCCAATATGTTTAGGACCAGTTAAATTGCTACGTAGGTTTGCGTCTAGCCTATCCTTAACGTAAAGATCTCTTTTAATGTTTACCTCGGATGTACTTAACACTATTAAGACCTACGACCCGATTATTCGTTGACTGTTCAGCCTTCATTCATAGTTCAAATTGCATTTACACGTTAAAGAATAGGTTGAATCCTTAAAGAGAAATCTGAGCTTAAACGCATACTCCCACGGACCCTTGACGTAATTAATTTCAAAACAAAGAATTAATTTTAAATATAAACATTTGGCTTGTCCATAGAAATACTTCATTCAACTACTTCCGCATCTCGCTTATTATCACTATTTTTAAAATAATGAATTATGCTCACGGACAAATAAATCGAAAATAAATGTTTTTTTGTTTTTTTCCATTGAAGGTGTGACGTATATATTTCGAGTCACGTCACGAGTATTTCATCGTTAGCCGTTATTTTAAAAACAATTTATTTCGCCCCACAGGTAGTTCCGATTATGAAGTTTGAAATATTTAAAGGTGAAAAAAAATTGATCGACTCTTCACGGAATTCCCTATACCATGGTTCAGTTAAAATGTTTTGCGTGATATGAAAACGCGATCTAATATAACAAATGTATGTGAGTTTCATTCGTAATCAATATTTAGACCACAAAGCCCCTTAAATTCCGTGGGACTATGCCTTTAAGTTACAGACTTTATAACAAGTAGTACAACCTAATATAAAGACTGAGTCGCTGAAAATGTACGGGTAAGGTTTATATGCAAGATGTTGGATTTATAGGATATTAAACGAGTTTCCATTCGTATCATGTTTATGTCCCGACTGAAATAATTTTAAGTTGTCAGGAGTTTTAGCGAGTGACAATGCAAATTATTTCAGTAGGGACATAAACATGATACGAAATGGAAGTGAGTTTAATATTTTATGTATTACCATTATCAATTATAAGATAAATTTGAAAAACAAAAAAACCGAACGATAACAAAAATGAAACCCAATCATTTTCGTTTTTTGGGGAACGAACTAAGCTAAATAATATAACGTCGTATGGCGTCATTATAGGTCATTAAACGAGTTTCCATTACGTATCATGTTAATGTCTCGAGAGAAATAATTTTAAGTTGTCACGAGGTTTAGCGAGTGACAATGAAAATTATTTCACGAGAGACATAAACATGATACGAAATGGAAGTGAGTTTAATATCCTATGTATTACCCATTATCAATTATAAGATAAATTTGAAAAAACCCTGAACACCCAAAATGAAACCAATCGTTTTCGTTTTTTTTGGAAACAAACTAAGCTAAATAATATGACGTCGTTATAAGATATTAAACGAGTTTTAATTTCGTATCATGTTTATGTCTCGAGTGAAATAATGTTCACCAATTATTTCACGAGGGACATAAACATGATGCAAAATGGAAGCGAGTTTAATATCCTATTTATTACCTATTATCAATTTTAAGTTAAATTTCAAAACCCCCCGAACAACAACAAAAATGAAGCCAATCGTTTTCGTTTTTTGGAAACAAACTATGCTAAATAATATTACGTCAAAAGTGTTATGTACAGTATGACGTAATACTAGTAGGTAACACTTTAAGTACCACTTTGTTACGTTGAGCCATATGGGTAATAATTGTTGATATGTGACAAACACGATACTTAACATTGTTTCCACACAGCACATGCATCGTTCAGCTCATAAGGTATCTGCATATAAATGTACTTTACGGGACCAAATGCAATTGCCACGGCACGAGTGTATGACTGCTCTAATTCGCTGCTTCAGAACCAAAAGGGTGTACGATGGGGTAGCAGAAAATAAAAAAAAGGGCCAAAAACGATTTCTGACTTAGACACAAGATGTATGTGGAATATCATTTGATTTCAAGATAAATGTGGGATAGCGTCAGAAACCTACACACACCTTTTGCGCACCAGATGCAGCTCACTTAGGCCCAGTTTCTCGTTGACGGTTAAGCCTTGATCTACATTTCAACCCATTCTTTTAACACGTGTGGACACAGTTTAAACTGACAATCGAGTTTGAACTGTCGACGAGAAATCTGCCCTTAAAGACATTTAGTGATACCAGTAAGTGCCAAACCCAGATTTACACCCTTTTGTTTGTGAAGCGGCGAATTACACATTGATCATTTTTATATATAAAGTAATATTAATCTTATCAGGTGTCTCATTGTTTTGAATAGTATATGATAATATTGAAATGTGGTTTACAAAAGTGCATTCTGAGAAAACACGTCGACAGTTTTAATTTAGTTTGTGAAGGCCCGAATGTTTTATTTTCGTTTTTAACGTTATTCTAGTAAATTAGCATCAATCCAAATTTGCATTTACGGACCTCAACAGATTTAGGGGGTGCATGTGCACCCGTCGCACCCCCACCCCTGCGTACGGGCCTTCTTATGACTGACTACAATGAACCGTTCGTGCGAATAGCCAACAAATCATGTCTCGTGATGCACACAGAACGTGTACGTCTGTTACACTGCACGTGCAATGTTGATGTTGAGACCTGACTGGGTTATGTCGTATTTGATTTATTACTTTCTCAAAATTCATGAGTAGTTTTAATAAATAACCAAAGCGGATATGACACTATAAATAATAAAAATATGTTTCGTGCCGAGCATTATATTTAACGAGTGATAGATAAAGTTGGAGAATGCACTCGAAAGTGTGGATTCGGTAACAATAATAAAAGTGGGGGCTCGTGAATTATCAGGCGATTACTTTTGTGCTAGGGGTCGTTAAATAAATAAATAATAATAATAATGAATTGTCAGGCATGGAGGCAGGATTTTTGAAAGGGGTGTCCAAAAGTGATGTGTGAATAGGACTAGGGGAAAACATGGTTAATTTTCACGTCCTTCCAATCTGAAAATGAAAAAAAAAGTGGGGGTCCAGACCTCTGGGTCCGCTACTGATTATTGTTCACTAATCCATACTTCCTATCCATTTCATAATAATATTATTCACAAAATAACCGCAATCTTTATAAAACATTCGGACAAGTTTTCTTTAAAACTTTCTTACGATTTTATGAGGACTGCCATAATTCGTACCGAAAATCGCATTAAAGGGGCACTGTCACTGTGGCAGTCCTCCAAAAATATTTAAATGTGTTTCAGTTGAGTACACCCTCGTGTATATGCGTATAACAAATATTAATAAAATCAATTTTCTAGTTGAAAAATAATTACCCGATAGGGAAATGCATAAACTGGTAAGTGCGTCCAACAAGAATTGGGTGTTAGTTCTGTCTCATAGTACACTTTCAAAACAATATATCAGAACCAGGTAGATGCAGAGTCCAAGGGATGTACAGGCAAACTTCAGAAGTTCTAATGAATGAATGAAAAGGTAATATCACCAGGTTTTAAAGAAATATCAACACATCGGCACAAAACATAAGCACTTTTTCTTCTTTTAATTTTTAACAAATTTATTTATTAATTATTATTATTATGATCATTATTAGATTTGATTTGAATTGATTTGATTTGGTTTGATTTGACAGACAGACAGACAGACTTGACTGACTGACTGACTGACTGACTGACTGACTGACTGACTGACAGACAGACAGACAGACAGACAGACAGACAGACGGATAGAGATAGATAGACAGACAGACAGATAGATATATTAGACTCTAATCCATCCATCCCTCTAATCAGATTTTTGGCCATTTTGACTCATTGTCTTCAGAGGAAAGTTGCTATGTTTTTTGGTTATTAGCAGTAAGGGATATTTCATGTGTATTTTCTCCCACAGACAGGATAGCACCACAGCCTTTGATATATCGGAGAATGACTCCACCGAGGGGGTTCGATCCTATGGATCAAAGCAACTACCATGACTACGGAGAACGTCTGTCATAAGCACAGTACTTATTTTACTTATATGTTGTCTTTTTTCGTTGCAGTTGACGACAGGAAGTTTAATTTCAGTAGCAACAAGCGACATCTCACTGTAGCCAACGTCTCGCGTGACCATGACCTCATGTGTATTCAGTGCAACGTCAGCAATGACATAGGTTTTCGGTTTAAGGACGCCTTCCTGAACGTCATATGTACGTTGTGTAATTTAAACTTTTTAAGTCTCTCTCTCCTCGCTCTCTTTCTCTCTCTCTCTCTCTCTCTCTCTCTCTCTCTCTCTCTCTCTCTCTGAGTCTCATTTTGAAGACACACTACCACAGTTACAATGTCTA
>JAULBS010087641.1:0-17959 GCA_032355785.1 Symmetromphalus regularis | reverse complement strand
CCGACCCTTGTCCAAAAAGGGTGGGGGACGGACCATTCTGCTGCCCCCCCCCCTTCCCACCACCATTATAGACCACTTGTGTACTTCGGTATATTTGTGCTAAGACGACATGGTTGTGTTACATTGACAAAATACAGAGAAATACTGATAAAGATTACTATTTAGGCATTTTAATTTTCAGTTTTTCTAACCAAAACGTGTGTGTGTGTGTGTGTGTGTGGGCGGGGGTAATAATAGGCGTCCCCCCTGTCCAAAAAGTGGGGGAACGCCCCCCCTGGGATTTACGCCCATGATTATTAGGGAAGTTCATATTACATGTATAATACTGACTAGGGGTGTGTGTGCTTATTATTCAATGGAAGTGCATATTAAACATACAATATAGACTGGGGAGTGTTTATTAAATGTATAATATGCACTGGGGAGGGCTTATTAAAAGGTACAATAACCGGGGAGTGCAAATTATATACGACACCGCCAGTTGTAACGTTGGGGAAACGGCTGAAAGACCAAGTGACGACGACATATTGTACAGTGGCGTTCTTATTCATTGTTAAATTATTCACCGAGAAATTCTGATGTTCAGAAAGGGGAGCAGCTCCAGCCCCCAAAATGAATTTCGTTTCAACGCCCCTGTTGTGCGCGAATCACTCTCGTAAATACGTTGAACGTTTGAGACTAAGGGCCGATTTCTCGTCAACAGTTCAACCTCGATTGTTAGTTTAAACTGCGTCCACGTGTGTTAAAAGAATGGGTTGAACTGTAGATCATGGCTGAACCGTCAACGAGAAACTGGGCCTAAAAGTCTCTAATGCTAAGCCAAATCCCCACTAGAAATTTTTTACAGCGATCAATGATACACCTCAAGACAATTTCCCCCCTTTTATCCCTTTCTTTTTCTCTCCTTTTTTCCCCTCTGGATATAAGGGTGTGTGCGCACCCCTTAGGTCCGCCTCTGTAATGTATATTGTTAATGTTCTTAATTTCGTCGATTATTTGGGAAACAAATGACATCTTCAATCTATTTTAGGTCGACACTATAAAAGTCTGTTTAAAAAAAAAAAAAAAATTAAAAAAGGTAATACCCACAAAAAGTCGCTCCCCTTCTCCCCGTAACATTAATTAGCATAAATGTAGCTATTAGTAGTATTAGTATGTTTTCTAAGAAAACGTACTAACGTAGCCAACAAAATCCGGATATTACCGATAATTCCCGATGATATTGTAAACAAAGTCTATCTAGGTCATTTTGACCTCGCGTTGTAATTGTAACTTTGGTTATTACGTAATAATTCAAACGTTGCGTTTCTCACTGCGTATTTTAAATATTGATATTGGATTACATAATTTTATTTAAAATAGAATAAACGATATATTAGTATTAGATGCGTGATTAGCATTTATCTTGATGAACTCTAGATCGGTTTAATAAAGGACCTATATTTTATAAGTTAGAGAAGCTAAAACGTGTGAGATCTGCAAAGCAACCATGTGGTAACGTCATGTGTTATAAACGCGTATTACACGTCTTTGAGTATCGTTTTGTGCCAGGTAAGTTTTAGTTGTTTAATATTTCATCCTGAAAACACAGTACAAATAATACATTTAAAAAAAAGCTGAACGAAGCAGTAGTTTACCAAACATGGCTGTATTTAAAGGGGCATGACTATAGTTATGTTGTATAGCGTTTTCAAGCAAAAAATATTTATAAATATTTGTGCAGACAGTGGCGGATCTACACGGGGGCCCCATGGACCCGCTCTTCTAAATTTTGAGATTTAAATAACATTAAAAAATTGTATTATTGTTATTTTTTAAAAGTTATTATTATTATTTTTTTAACGTTAAACTTAAAGAATTCGAGGATCCCCCTAAATGGATTTTCTGGATCTGCCACTGGTAGAAATACATATGTTCACACAAAATTAAAACAAAAAAAGCCATTTTCTTGTAGAAAAAAATATAGGTAAGTGAAGGTCGTTAAAAAATGGTGATGCACAGTATCCCATGTGTTACAATGTTACAAAATCATGATTTAAGTGCAGCATCACATACAGTGGCAAGATTATTGGTGTAGGAGGTGGAAGTACAACAGGAAAGGAAACTCATACTCCCACAGACCCTTGAACTAATTTATTTCCCAACAAAGAATTATTTTTAAATATAAAGTTTGTTTTATTTAACGACGCCTCTAAAAACAACATTGATTTTTATTTTATCATCGGTTATTGGACATCAATCATATGGTCATTCTGACATATGTATTTAGTGGAAACCTGCTGCTGCCACATAGGCAACTCTTTTCCAATAAGCAGCAAGGGGTATTTTATATGCACCATCCCACAGACAGGACAGCACATGCCACAGCCTTTGATGAACCAGTTGTGGATCACTGGTTGGAATGGAAAATAGCCCAAACTGCAAATGGGTCCACTGAGAAGAATCGATCTATTTTTAAATATAAACATTTGAGTTGTCCATAGAAATACTTCATTAAACTAATTACATAACCACCACATTTCGCTTATTATCAATATTTTAAAAATAATAATGAATTATGCTAACGAAACAATAAATAAAAAAAAAATGTAGTTTTTTTCCGTTGAAGGTGTCACGTATTTATTTCGAGTCACATTACGGGTATTCCCCTGTTAGCCGTTATTTTTAAACTTCTGAATATTTTTGTAGCTGCTAAACATTTTGTACCAATTTATTTAGCCCCATTTGTTTTTGGCCCCATTATTATTTAATTTTTTAAAATTTATTATTCTTTTAATGATCACCATAATTACCCTGATATTTATTCTATAACTCATTTTCTATAAATATCAAATAGGGGAAAATTAAGAAACAAAATTTATATTTTTAAACATTATAGGCAAAAATAATTTTTTATAATAATAGTCAAGGGCAAAAAATAGCTTCGGAGCAATGCAACGGAACATCCCCTCCTCCCGGTTGAAAAAGTGGGAGGGACAGATATTAAAATGGCGATAGTTATCATGATAGTTTCCTTCACTATCGATAGTTTTGATAGTTTAAGAAACTTAAATCAATCAAATAAATAACTTGGTTCTCTCTTTAAAAATATTTATATTTCATTTCAAGTTGAAACATGCACTATTTTGCTTAAAATATTTACATCGTGTATCTTGAACTGAAGCGCAAGAAACTGTTCACAGTGCTATTTAACACATTCACAGAACTTTGACAAGACCGAGTGTTTGAACTGGTGATTTAGAACATTTAAACCAATTCACCATAATACATATTTACTCATATCCAGAAATAATTAGACAATGTAGGAACGGAAATTATGCCCCTGTCCCCTCAAAAAGAAAAGTATTTAGTTATAGAGGATATTATATGAGTGTCCATGATGTTTACAAAACTCATGCCTAAATTATCATATTTCCTTTGCTCTCAGGGAATGCAATATTTTAGGCACGAGTGTCATAAATATCGGCAGTCATGGATACAAATATAATATTCCGTTTATTACTGTAGAACTGTCCTGCTAAATGAACATTCTAGTCTTTGTTTACAAACTAACGTTTCCTTAACGGTGGAGTAATGTTCATTGATGTCTTGAAAACCTGTTTTAAAGTGATGTCATATTTATACACCCATAAGAAAAGAGTACACATGTATCAACAGCTGTAAATTGAAAAACACGTTTATACTAAAAAAGAAAACAAATACACAGTAATTGAATAATCAATTCAATTACTGTGTATTTGTTTTCTTTTTTAAGTAACGAGTTAAATGTATTATTGTGGGTCAAGTGACGGAGTCAATACACTGCTAACTGCCGCGAATTTTGATAATAACGTCACACTGCGTCTTTTGTGATGTATTTTTGTTTACATTTCTGTGGAATGTCATATCAGCCAATCAGAAAAAAAATACTCTTACAACAGCCAATCATTAAACGAAACTGCCAGGAGAACATACGATTTTGTTATGACATACGAGGGAAATCGTATGATAAATCTGTCCCTCGTTGTGCTGTACCTCGTAGGTAATAAAAAAATATTACACATGTACACTGAGAACTAAAGTTTACTTAAATATTACACATATACACTGAGAACTAAAGTTTACTTAAATATTACACATATACACTGAGAAGTAAAGTTTACTTAAATATTACACATACACTGAGAACTAAAGTTTACTTAAATATTACACATATACACTGAGAAGTAAAGTTTACTTAAATATTATACATGTACACTGAGAAGTAAAGTTTACTTAAATATTACACATGTACACTGAGAACTAAAGTTTACTTAAATATTACACATGTACACTGAGAACTAAAGTTTACTTAAATATTACACATGTACACTGAGAAGTAAAGTTTACTTAAATATTACACATACACTGAGAACTAAAGTTTACTTAAATATTACACATGTACATGTACACTGAGAAGTAAAGTTTACTTAAATATTACACATGTACACCGAGAACTAAAGTTTACTTAAATATTACACATATACACTGAGAAGTAAAGTTTACTTAAATAAATGTGAGAACAAAACTACTAGTTTATGCTGGACACCGATCTTAACCAAACTGACAAAATAAATAGCTAGATTATTTATTTGAATATTTTTCATTTCATTTGCCAGAAACATGTTTATCATCGTAGTTTCACAGATAAAATAAGATTTTGTTAACTCCTAAAATTAATAATAATACACAAAACTGGGTGGGATGGGTGGGGGTGGGGGGATCTCACATGAAACAGATTAGGAGAATAAATTAGGAATGTTCTAGCAACTTAGTATTCATTTAGACAACTATCGCAATAATTTTTTACTACTGCAATAGTATTGAAATCGTTATTTGACTATCGCAATAGTATGAAAGGCCCCAGTAGTCACCCTTACTTGATGATAAAATTCTGTCACCTGAATTTTTAATTTTTAAAAATTAATATGCACATTAGCAGTGGATCCTTTGAGCTATTTCTTGTTCCAATACCAATAATTAGTCTTTCAGAAGAAATTATAGAGGTTTCAAAATTTTAAAAATTTAAAACAGTTTAGAAGTTTAATTTATTTTAAAATAATTGGCTTAATTTTATTTTAATTTGAAAAAAATATTTTAATAATAGCTATTTTTGTAAAAACATATTTTTTTTCAATTTCATGTGC
This sequence comes from Symmetromphalus regularis, assembly GCA_032355785.1. Classification (NCBI taxonomy): domain Eukaryota; kingdom Metazoa; phylum Mollusca; class Gastropoda; order Neomphalida; family Neomphalidae; genus Symmetromphalus; species Symmetromphalus regularis. The sequence goes on along the minus strand of JAULBS010087641.1, from coordinate 12,794 downwards.
ATTTCCATTGATTCATAATCTGTTGTTTGCAAATTCCAAATTTTAAAACAATTTCCTATATATTTTATATTAATTTTGCAAAATATTTGTGTAAAAACTATTTTTTAAAAAGTTTTATAGATATTGAATTTTACTATTGACCCACAACAACATGTATACAAAGCCTTGGTCACTGATTAAATTACGAAGTATGACACAAATGTGATGTCTTAAATTTTGTTTTGTATAAATTTAGAAAACTTTTCTGTTGAATCAGATACTTAGTCTGTTCTTCTTGATTTGTAAATGAAGTATTTTCAAATTTATGTATGATCGAGATGTTATATATTTAATTTCATAAATAAAATCTCATGTTTTTAATCTCATAAATATGCATACAACTGAGCACATTTTACTGTTGAGTAAGAAATAGAATCTAATCAGCCTTGGTGATTTGAGGGTTTTCTGTTTAAGTTTAACTGAAATGTAATGCCATCAATTTGAGTTTCTCTCACAAAGGTTGCCAACCCAGCTGGTGTATAAGCATTCATTAGATACAGACTCTTTCAGCTCAGATTGTTCTCCTGGCCTTGAAGCAGGTAATTGTCAATGGATTTTCAATTTTCTTTTTCCTAGGTCGCTATGACCTTGTTGTGACTTGTAAAGAGATCTGAATTGCCATTCATAAACATGATGAACAGTGACAATACGTTTTATTACTCTTGTTCAGATTTTGCCCAAAATTGGAAATTTGATGAGAAAGTACACTCGTATTGTACTAACTGGTCGGCGTCACTTGATGCTAATTGTAATCTGGCAGTTAGTTGTACAAAGTATTTTAGAAAGTAGCTTTTATAAAAATATGAATAGTTGAGAAAGTTTGTTTAATGGGATTCATGCTGATTGTTTAACCAGCTGCTAATAATAATTAAACTGTTTTATACAGGAATTCATCATGACACATCTTATTGTGTTAATGATAGACGTCACTCAGTGCTGATTGTAATCTGACAGTTGTAAGAAGTATTTTAGAAAGCAGCATTCATAAAAATATGAATTATGAAGAAATTTTATGAAAAGTAAGGAATGTTTAATTGTGATTCCAGAACATAGTTTAATCAGCAACTAATATGGGTCAGACTGTTAAATATGGTAATTAATTGTAAAAACTGTAGGACATGTAATATTGTGCTAATGTCTGTATTACTTGATGCTGATTATAATTTGAGATTTAGAAAGCAGCTTTCATAAATAATACGAAGGAAGAAGTCTATAAAGGAAAGGAATGTCTGTTTTTTTACCAACATTTCATCATTTAATAAGCACCTACTAGGTGTTGTATGATAGCAGTGGTAGGTCTACAAACACATTATTTTACTGTTATTGCAGAAATATAAATCTGTTACACAATATGCCTATTTTCTTGAAACTGTAATTAAAAAAAATTAGCAACAGCAGTTAAATGCCACTTAGCTGGTTTAGGCAAAACAAAGTTTAAAAAAAGATATTGCATTTCATCCCCTTTTTTGAAATTAAAGTAAAGTAAAGAAAAGTTTGTTTTATTTAATGATGCCTTTAGAGCACATTGATTTTTATCTTATCATCGGCTATTGGATATCATACATATGGTCATTCTGACATCTTTAGAGGAAACCCGTTGCCACCACATAGGATACTCCTTCCGATAACCAGCAAGGGATCTTTTATATGCACTGTCCCACAGACAGGACAGCACATACTACAGCCTTTGAAGAGCCAGTTGTGGACCACTGGTTGGAATGGAAAATAGCCAAAACTGCATATGGGTCCACTGAGAAGGATCGATCCGACAACCGACCCGTTCACAGGCAGACTCGCTACCATTTGAGCTAGATCTCACTTCCCCCTTTTCTGAATATCAGGATTTGGTTCTTATACAATATTTTTGTTTAAGCATTGCCGGGACATGTTTTTGTGTTTTTTGCAGTAGTTAATTGGATTACATGGATTTGACAGAAGATAGGACTGTTATGTGTGAATGTGACAATAATGAAAGTGTCTGGACAACATCTCAACTATCTAGTCACATTTACCAGACAGATTCTAACATTACCTGTCCACCATTGACATCTTCACTAGTGTGTTATTGTAAATCATAGAACAGACCAGGAACACCAGTTTTGTAGCCTATATGTTTATGAAATGAAGTTATATTATTGAAACACTCAGTGACACTTATGATCATTACCAGCCATATATATGTAGAAGTTGCTGGGTTCTTTTGTTTCGAAAAAATGGATGTTCATTAACTAAAATACAATGTTAAAAAGTAAAGTTAATATGAAGTACAGCCAATTCAGACATGGCTGTAGAGATGATGTTAGCAGTTTGTGTATTTTCTTTAATAACTCTTTAAAACAGTCATATTTTAAAATCACTTATTTCAGTGATTCAGAAGTTAGGAAATCAAATTAAGAACATAGTAAGATAGAAAAATAAATAGTTCACAAGACAAATAACTTTAGTACTGAGTACTAGTAGTCCCCAATCATTTGTTTGAACCATGCGACTAACAGAGGTACAACATTTGTGGCCCTTCATCAGAACACGAACTACTATAAAAGCTGTTCAAGGACTATATAGTAAAATTAGTATATATAATCTTAGGACATTGCTAATATAACCATATACATGTATATGAGAAAATGGAATATAAAGAAATAGATTGATAAAAAATATATATGTACTGACTTGGGGACTAGCATCATTTAAATTTACTTATGCTCAGTCATTTTTACTTGCCTCGGGCAAAGAGTTGAGTATTATTTTCTATCAGTCAAGAAATCTGTAAATATTTATATAGAGAATGGTTTTTCTACTTCATAATGTAGTGTGGAGAAGACTGGACTTCTAAACGTCATATTACATGGTGATTTTGTACTGAATTGTATAGTGGAGACACCACTGACTGTGTGGTTGTTTTCATATTACATGGTGATTTTGTACTGAATTGTATAGTGGAGACACCACTGACTGTGCTTGTTTTCATATTACATGGTGATTTTGTACTGAATTGTATAGTAGAGACACCACTGACTGTGTGCTTGTTTTCATATTACATGGTGATTTTGTACTGAATTATATAGTAGAGACACCACCGACTGTGCTTGTTTTCATATTACATGGTGATTTTGTACTTAATTGTATAGTGGAGACACCACTGACTGTGTGGTTGTTTTCATATTACATGGTGATTTTGTTCTGAATTGTATAGTGGAGACACCACCGACTGTGTGGTTGTTTTCATATTACATGGTGATTTTGTACTGAATTGTATAGTAGAGACACCACTGACTGGTTGTTCTCATATTACGTCGTGATTTTGTGGTGAGTTTGTACTGAATTTTATAGTGGAGACACCACTGACTCTCTGCTTGTTTTCATATTACATGGTGATGGTGCTGATGGCTAAGATGATCTGTAACACGCGGGTACATGACAGCCTGGCATTAAGACACTATTGTGTCTGATACAGGACATGCTTTGTATTGAGTCCAGCTATAAATCATTCCCAGATTAGCTGACCAGTCCACTTGTCCAGGCTTTCTAGCACCCTCTCCAATCTCCAGGCTTTCTAGGACCCTCTCCAATCTCCAGGCTTTCTAGCACCCTCTCCAATCTCCAGGCTTTCTAGCACCCTCTACTATCTCCAGGCTTTCTAGCACCCTCTCCAATCTCCAGGCTTTCTAGCACCCTTTCCAATCTCCAGGCTTTCTAGCACCCTCTCCAATCTCCAGGCTTTCTAGCACCCTCTCCAGTCTCCAGGCTTTCTAGCACCCTCTCCATTCTCCAGGCTTTCTAGCACCCTCATACAATGTAACAGACAATTTTAAGCTTACTGATCAACAGTAATTTTCAATATTTACCTGGCTGTACAAATGGTACTACTTCTAAAATCACAGTTTTTACCTCTGTGCAATTTTTAAATAATTCTTGTACTCACTAAAAATCATGGTAGGAGTAATTATAGGGTATATACAGTATAACCTCAATTTACCACCTACTGTTTTACCAATGTGATTTTGGCATTATATCAAGTTGGCGTTAAAGTGAGGGTGTCAAGGATGCACCACCAAACATTGTCAAGTGATCATCAGAGCGGCTTTTTGTCTTGTACCGCTACTTCTTTGAACTGCAGAATCACTGTAATGACAACTAACTAACACAGTGGTGTTGTCAATCATTAGACAATAACAAAAGCAACAACTGATGAGCTTAATTACGACCAATGGACTCCTGTCGAGCTAATTGAAGCATTGGCAATACGATACAGGGGACTGTAACATATAAAATGCGGGTTTTTTCAAAAACATGTTTGACGGATGGCGGATTGTGAGGGTGGTGCTAAATAGAGGGAATTAACAAAGAAAACAAATGGTACTTGGAAGAAAGTTGGCGATATGAGAGGTTGGCATTAAAATGGGGGGGGGGGGGGCGATAAATCGAGGTTATATTGTACATTACACCACGATCTAACAAGATCAAACTCATGTGTCTAATAATAGCTATAACACTCTCTAGCCCGATCTGCTTTCAGAGCATGCTAGCATTACCCAGCGCTTTGAATGGTTCTCAAATTTGTCAAGCGTAAAAAACAGTGTACTGGAAACAATAATAATTTCGTCTTGTGTTGTTTATAAAGTTTTAGGGAGAGGGGTGTTAAATCGATTTTTATGTGGTGGGAACCAGTCTATTTGCTTCTGAGTACTCGTTAGTAAAAGCAAAAGACGCGAGTCTTGGAACTATAATCGGAGGCTTTAAATAAGGATGTTCTACAGGGGGTAGATGCTATTAAACTACAAACTCTCTATTCCTACCACCACTAGTGTGTATTAAAGGATAAAATCACTAGCGCACCAGGGGTTCTAGGGGGTCAGGACCTACCCCCTTTTCTTGATTTTTTTTTACCGTTTTACAAGTGGAAGAAAGTGAAAATTTACAGTTTTTTCACCTATTTCTATTCACTCATCACTTTTGGACACCCCGTTTTCAGAAATCCACATTTGGACCTCCCCCACCCCCTTTGAGAAATACTGCATCCGCGCCTGTAAATAGCGTGTGTCGAGTCAGCCACTGACCCTATTCAAACTCACAAACTGTTTATTAATGTCGTAATAAGATAATCTCATAGCTATTAAAGAACTCTGTGCACTCAATTCTACCTTCGTATTATTAAACTTTAGCCGCTTTACCGTTTTCCACTGAAATATTTGTAATGGTTTCCAATCAATAATTAGTCGACCTTAAACTTCTTACGCCTGACATTTGCGCTAGGTTCAGTGGCTTCAGTTTACAGATACGAACTAACGTTTAAGATAATAGATTAAAACTGTGTGTACCCTTAACTACCCCACAAGGACGAAACAAAGAGATACTAAATCTACCAGTATCGGATGGCAGACGGTTGCTATCGGGGTCACCAAATGAAATAAGAGTTTCAACCCATGATGAATGATTCTTAGCCATTTGTGTGAATTAATTTTGTATTTATGAAAGGCGTGTGAACATATTTTCTATAGTATTTAGTAAATACTGATATAGAGATATAACGGCTATACAGAAAGAAAAAAAATATCTCATATATATAGCGTAGCGAGTAGGGTAGTATTCAAATTAAAAATGGCTGACAATAGGTCTTGTAATCGGTACTGTAGCCAGAGGCTGAAAACAGACGAGACAAATTTGACTGTATGTAAAAAAAAAAACTTTTGAAAAGTAGATTCGTACAGTTTTATAACCATGGTCAGAAAAAAAACAGACGAGGCAGTTGCTTCGTCTGCCTCAATGCTGGCTACGGCACTGGTAATCAGCCCTCCCCCCCCCCCCCCTCCCACACTTTGAAAATCTGTACTACGTTTCTGTATATATATATATATATAGAGAGAGAGAGAGATTATTTGATTGTGTAGTGCTGAACATAACATTCAAAATGGCAGACGATACGTCCTTTAGTGGGATTTAACCTGTACCAACTTCGTTAGATATAATTATGTTGTGTGCGCTCCTTTCCCATGACGTGGGTTGTCTGAATTCGCTACTAATAACAGTCATTTCCCCAATAATGACAGCAAGTGTATGTATTATGCGGTAGTCATGGAGCTGGTAATAGTATAATTCACCCCTTTCTAAAAAAATTCTATTAATTTATTTCATTTATTTTACAATTCCTTAATTGCTGCTGGGATAATAAACGTTTTCTCTCTCACCCTTCCACTTGCCCCTTCCTACAAAACCCTGACTGCACATAATATTGTGGACAAAATAAGACTACAATACAAAGAGAACAGGATGAATAACAAAAGATCAAATGGTGCAAGTTTGATGGTGTCATACTATTTATTTCGTATACCCGAGAATACACATATTAAAAACACACAAGTAACGTTTACCCCCACTAACTATAACAAGAATACTCTAAGTTAAGTATAATATAACTTGCACTGAAAGGAGTAGCTTGTTTTTAATAGATAGTATATTGTTGAGAAGGGTATGAAACATTGCAAAAATGAAAGGAATCTCTGTTTTAACTACATCACATTGTTTATTAAGATAATTTTTTTGTGTTCAGGACGGGGGTGCCTAAAAACCGGAAAGAAAGCGGAAAGGAACGGTAAGAAAGCGGAAAGAAGTGGAAAGAGGCAAAAAAAGGCAGAAAAAAGTGGAAAGGAAAAAAAATGTCAGAAAGAAGCGGAAAGAGGCATTCATTTCTTTCCGCGTTCTTTCCGCTCCTTTCCGGTGTTTAGGCACCCCGTTCAGGATAGGTTAGCACTCGCGGTTGCCACGTAGCTGGCTCCAAACATTCTCATTAGTTTTAACGTGAAGCGTAAAAACTAGTCTAGCTTGCAATTTCGTCATGAACAAAGCCTTGGTCTACAGATTAAACCGTTCCTGCCACACAGGCTTAGCAACAAAGCTACACTTTTTCACAGACATAGCAACATAAACGATGGTTTCTGATGTAGTAACTAAGCCTAAGGAGCAGCGTTTGGACAAAATCTACTGGTGGAAATTAATCAAAGAAGCTCCTGGGTTTGATAGTCTATGATGCTGACACTCTAATACCAATCATGGTCTCAATAATACCTATCACGAGGTTCCAATCTCTTTCTTCAGGACATGATTAGGTCTACGTCCAATATTCGTAATTAAGAAACCAAAATAGCATACAGAACATGACGTAGGTCTATAATATACAGGGTGTTCCTAGTCTGGGCACATAGGAAATGTGGAGTTAATGCATCGTGTTCATCTGAATCTCGCAAAGCGCTTCGATCTATGCATCGCAAATGGTGGAAAACACATTGAAGATGTTATTTATTAATATTTCAATTAATAAAATGTTCAAATATTATTATTGAAAATATTCATTTTTCCTATGTGTCCAGACTTTAGGGACACTCTGTACATGTATAAAATATATGTATAAACATAATGAAATAATATAAATTTAACACAGTACTATATAAAAGAGATTATCAAAATGAATTTTAAAAATTGAAATGGGTTTGTTCACGTACATTTATTTATTTATTATTCATAACTTACTTGTTTATCGTCAGCAATGCATGCAAGTGTATTTAACGTCCTTGGCCCACTTTGCTGACCTTCGGATTTCAAGGTCGGTGTTTGATTTCTGTGCAAATAAACAAATTATTAGGGCAAAAATGTAATAAGTACTATGTAATTTTAATATATATATATCATTAGCAGTTCTATTTACTATATATTTTAGCAATAATAATTTAATGCTAAATATAAACAATAAAAATATAAAGTAATTAACATAGACTTTCAATAAGGAAATAAATGTTTTTCTAAAAGCCACTACCCAACATATTGTTTAATCAACAGTTATTATGTATGATATAAACACATCTTATACCCGCTTCCATTAACAGTCGTAATGTTTATATACCCGTTGTGGATCACCATATACTAGAAGTTTTATAATTATATCAGTTTAAATTATATTTTATCTATATTACATTTATTTGAAAGTGGCCATAACAATCTAGGTTAAGGCATAATGAGTTATTGTATTAGCATAAATGCCTTATATCAAATGAAACTGCGTGTTGTCTCTCCATAATTATTGTCACTAAAATGTTTTTAGATTATACCTGTGTTTAAATGAGCCGATAAATGTAGCGTAAAAATCCTATGACCCAACCCTATAACCCTAATTTGTATAGTTCACGCTTGTACTCAATTATTTCCGAATCGCTTGTTTTATACCCTCGTGTTTCATACAAACAAGAATGTTCGGAGATCATATATCGTTTCGTTACGATTGGTTTTTAATAGCATACGTGCTACTGATGCGTTACATGTCTCAACACAAAACACAAAAACACAATCTACAAGTTTAGATAGTGTCAGCGCGCACGTTGTCGTCCCAGTTTGTCAGCCGAGCTATTATGATAGCGGTTCCACATGAACAATGTATCTAAAGTCTTAAGTAGAATACATACAGCGGTGGTTTTAACGACGCCAAGACCTATTTAAGATGATTTGGAGCAGTTTTAAGAGTACTACAGTTATTGTGTGCTTGAAAACAATACCAGTAACATATAATAAAAATATAGATTAGAAATATTGTTAGCGTGGACATCTACAGGGTTGTTCTTCAGTTCCTGTTCTATTTGAAGTAGTATTATATATATGTAACTCACACCACTTAAGAACATAAATATTAAATCTGTTCTGTTCTATTTCAAGTAAATGTATTGTTCTTTTGTCGTATTCCCTGTAACACACCACATGAACATATAATTTTATTTTTTTAATTTCTGTTCTATTTTAAGTATTATTGTTTTGTAGGCGTGCCATATTCTTTGTAACTCACACCAGTTGAACTCACATATAATACATCTTTTTCTGTTCTATTTGAAATACTATTGTTTTGTAGGTGTGCCATATACTCTGTAACTCACACCACTTGAACATAGAAATATTAAATCTTCTCTATTGCAAATACTGTTGTTTGGTAGGCGTGCCATATTTTCTGAAACTCACACCACTTGAACGTAGAACTGTTAAATCGTTTCTGTTCTATTTCAAGTAGTATTGTTTTGTAGGCGTGCCATATTTTCTGTAACTCACACCACTTGAACGTAGAACTATTAAATCGTTTCTGTTCTATTTCAAGTAGTATTGTTTTGTAGGCGTGCCATATTTTCTGTAACCCAAACCTTTCTAGAGATGTCAAAGCTTTCATGTTTTGTTCAACACTATAATACTTAAAAGTTGCTCACTTATTTCTAAAGTAGTTATAATTAGTTGACCTCAATAGTTATAGTCGTTCAAGTGAATATTAGTGATTACAGAATTTTAGTGACAAATATAAAGAATGCCATTTCATTAAATCAAGGCGCTGCAGTGTAAATTTATTATATTATTTAACATTGCCTGTAACCAAAGTATCCTCGTGTTCGGAAAAGATTACGTTGCTCTTTAAAGGCACCAAAGTATAAGTTATTTAAACATAATTATGTAATATTAAAAAGGTTTTGAACTTCATAAGACATTTTACTTATGCTTTATTTTAATTTTATAAATGTCTGCTTGTATCGCATTATGAAAATAATTATGTTTTAAAATGTGTTATTTAATTGTCTTGTAGCTAAATAGATTTTGAGTGGTTAGGCGTTCACGGCTTTGTGAAAATTTCCCTGGTATATAATGGATAATGGTTTTGATTTGACTAGTAAAAGGCTTATAATTATAAACAGGAAATTTTCACAATAAATTACTTAATAATTATTGGCTAACATTGGCGGGGTCACCCATGTCAACTTAGTCCCATTTCAAGTCTGAACATAACATTAAATTCTTTAAAATATTAATTATGAATAATAGTATTCGGAAATATGTAGCACAAGATTTATCACACATGTCAAGAATTGTTTGCTTATGAAATATGGAAAGAGTTATTGGCGTTAGAGGTATAACTACTATAATGATTTACGAAGACGGTGTTACCTGTATTAATGACACCTTTCGCACCTGAAAGCTAATCAATACTGTTTGTTTATATTGGTATGTTAACTGACGCCTACGTACATTTCCCCAGCTATTTGTGGTGTTTATAAACAGCTGGTTAATGAGAAATTTTCCAATCTTTTCACACTGAGATAATCATTTCTACGAGGTTTTCACGAGAAAATGCAAATATTTAATAAAAATGAAATCCATGAACATATACAGTAGTGTGGGCGGGGGAGTGCTGAATTCTGTCACTAGATACCCCCTACCACTCAGCAAAAATGGACAAAACTGAGTACAGAGTTTACTGATGGCAAGAAACCAGAGAGAATCCATGAAAGAAAATGTACTGTCTATGTATGCTACAGTCAAAAGATGAGTCAGGGAGTTAGAAACTTGATCACAGATCTGAACCCACATTATATTTTAAAACAATGAAGAACATTACCAACCACACAAAAAATAAGTTATTCTTTCGGGAACTGGGTGATGCCGAGAACTTTTTGAACCCCCCTTGTACATAGTTTGAAAGGAGAATAATACTTATAAGCCGTCTTAAGGTGTCATTTGTGAATTGCACTTCCACCTTTAAATATTCCTGTATCTTTTTTTGATATGCAGAGGAACATTTCTACAGAAATTTGTTATGAGTTTTCATATAATTATGTCCTTACAGTTTTTCTTTTATTCCACTAGTTTTCCAGTACACGAGTACTGAAAAGTATCTTTCTGACATCCCAGTTTTCCAAGGTCTCAATCTTTTTAATATCAAGCGCGGATGCAACATTTCTGAAAGGGGGGTTCAAATGTGATGGGTAATGGTTAATTTTATTGTTCTTCCACTCATAAAATTAAAAAAAGATTAAAAAAGGGGTTTCCGGACACATTGACTCCCTGGATTCGCTACTAAATATTATGACTGTAATTTGTTCCAGGAGAGTTACGTGTATGGCAATATCAGAATTGTCTTTCATTAAAAACCGATGAAGCTGTGAGAACAATATATGAATGATCTTCTGTTTGCTCTGGTCTATTGAGAAGTGTGTTTATGTGGGTTAATTCAGCAGATTTTATCGATATACTGCTAGCGGTGGTCGTTTAAACAGTAATCTCGCACAAGTGGTCCTTGGCTTGGTACTTTATTATCGTATATCACATCCAATTCTGGCTTATACAAACAAAACCGCAACACGTGCGTGTCAAGAACTGTTTATTTGGCTCTCGTCTGGAGGCATTTTTTTTAGGTGACAGACCGTTCCAGGTAGCAGAATTATAATAAATTAAATAGTACGTTTATGGTTGTAAGTTTAATTTAAATGTCGGCAATACAATATTGTTTTTAATTAAACAAAACGAGAAGAATGTTTATTTAATGATAGCCTAGCACCCTTGTTTAGTATCGTGTTCAAGATCTAAAGAAGCAACCCGCTATAAGGGTTCAGGGATATACTGTAAATGCACTTTCCCACAGACAGGATATGCCAGGAAATTAAAGTGATATAAACCACTATATATACTTTTACAATACCAAGATAAAACAGTAAAATTAATAACAGTATAATGCACAGTATTGCAACTAAAGTACAGCGTACACATGTAGTTGTATTAACAAGTTAGCACATTTTATAATCAGAACCTTAATTCGCTTTAGCGTCCATGAAATATGTTGGATGTACTATCCAACAAAAAGGACAATACATTCTACGGAACTTGACATTCCCATAGCTAAAACACTGCTAGAAAACAAAAGAGATATGTTCTCTCTCGCTCTCTCCCTCTCTCTCTCTCTCTCTCTCTCTCTCTCTCTCTCTCTCTCTCTCTCTCTCTCTCTCTCTCTCCAACAGGCGAACATTAAGCAATTTACTGGCGTAGCATTAAACAAATATTCGTATTTCAGGTTCGTATTGGAGCGTTATTTCCAAAGTAACTTGATATACACATGGACTTTATCTAAATAACAATGAAGGTCGACTTTCACCAACTGGGAATAATGGGTTATAATAACGTAAGGATGTAATGTCACTGTGCTAATTGTCATAGTACTGGAATTAAAAATAACAACGCTCGTGTTGTTTAAAGTCAATAATTCTGAATATATACACGTTCCAACCGAGAATAAATGATCGGCATGACATGACAAGAAAGAAAGAAAAAAGCGTATTGTGTCACTGACTGGCTATCCACACCTTGGTTTCTCTTATGTTGCAAACGAATCCAGGACATTCATTTGCTCCCCGGACATCTGCACACCTCCAGTCGAAAAATGTATAGGTGGACATCTGCACCCCCCCCCTTTCCCCTGTAGAAATGTTGGCTAGGACATCTGCCCCCCACCCCAATAGAAATGTTGCATCCTGTTGCCAATTCAATACGGGTGTTTAACAGTGGTCGACATAACGTCCGCCTGTGTTACAATCAGTCACCAGATCGATTGGCTTCAGCCATTTCACGTTCCAGACAATGGTCTACAACGGGTGTAACAAAGTTCATTATATGTTTCGTCCTATCTGTGGTGGAACACATATAAATGATGCCGGATTACTAATCAGAAATGGTAGACTATGTGGTGAGTCTCACGTATTATGGAGTTGCCACGTGATAACCGCTCAGTAACCAATGTGCTGATAAATTAACTTTGATTTTATACCAGATAGTACAAGAATAGCAAGACAATATTAAATTGGCATTTCTCATAAAGGAATAATCATGTTAAATGATAGTACAAGAATAGCAAGACAATATTAAATTGGCATTTCTCATAAAGGAATAATCATGTTAAATGATAGTACAAG
>JAULBS010087630.1:0-17959 GCA_032355785.1 Symmetromphalus regularis | reverse complement strand
AACAAAGAATTAATTTTAAATATAAACATTTGATTTGTCCATAAAAAATACTTCATTCAACTACTTACATAACCACCAATTCTTGCTTATTATTAGTATTTTAAAAATAATAATGAATTATGCTCACAGACAAATAAATCATAAACCATAAACTCGACATGGAATTGCCTATACCATGGTTCAGGTAAAACGTTTTGTGTGATATAAAAGTGAGATCTAGTATCACAAATGCATGTAAGTTTCATTCATAATTAATATTTAGAACACAAAGACCCTTAAATTGCCTTTAATATCATGATCGCATTAATTTCAAGATCTACTGTATTATATAATGTAGCCGTAGAAATGCCCTAAGTCGGAAAATATGTGGAGAATTTTCATCGCCAACATAGGCTACCTTTTTAAAATCTAATGCCTAAATATGATAATAATTATTTTTCTTTTTATTATGTTAAGCATAAAAAGTTACACCAGTTATCAGAATGTGAAGTTCAAGGTCATTCAATAAGCGTGCACGTAATAAAGTTTGTGAGAAGCGATGGGTGTTTTAAGTAAAAGTTTTCTTTGCCCAAACGTGAATAAATGCAAGTAAATATCGACATTTATTATTAGTTGACATAAGGGTTTTTATATACATTGATGGGAGTTAAAATCTAATTTGTTACTCGTTTTTTTGGGGGGGGCTGTTAAATGTTCAATAAAAAAAAGCAGTACAAACAACATGAACATCATTATATAGTATGTATATATATATTATGCAGTATGAATTATTTTCTTGAAATTGCCATAGTTAAACAATTTAGTGGTGACGGTTAAGTGATGTAATAAAATTGTCTGAATCAATTAATAAATAAGGTTAAATTATATTCACAAATATCCAAGTTAGGTGTGTGTGGGTCAGAAGAAATTCATAAATTGTACTATGATATGTGTTCTTATACAATAATATGGTACATGTATACAACTTATGCAGTCTAAAATTAGTGCCAGTGATGATAATGTGTACTAGTTAACACGTATCAAGTATAAAATATTCTCTTCAGCTCTAAAGTTAATATATATTTTTCACTGTTGTTTTTCAGTGTGAAAGCTTGGTTTATTGTAGGAGAAAGTTCTTGTTCTATCCCATTGGATGACAGAATAGATGAGTATGACTGTCATTCTTGGAAACCACACCATTTAAGTTAGTTTGTTCTGTTAATATCTAATTAATTGTGCATACAAAAATTAAAACATTGGTTGTTTCTTTTCATCATTTGACACTCTTATCTATTCAAGTATCTAACTAATGAATGAGAAGATTTAAGTTTATTAAATTTAGGTTTACGTTTATAATTTCTTTCAAATTCTGGCAATTTATTTATTCTAATCTGATGAATGTATTTTATGAAAAATTACCAGTACTTATTTTGTTTTGGTTGTAAATTGTCCAAAACACGAAACATTTTTATTTGATTAATAAATAATTATAATTAAAGAAAAGTTAGAAATTTAAAAATGTTTTTTTATTTCAAAATGGTAATTATGAAGGTTTTAAACCTTGGAAACAGTGGTATAATATACTGACAGCAGCATAAATGTTGCTTAAATTTATTAAATATTGAGATATATTTGTTCTAAAAATAATAGCACACTCTCTCATCATTAAACAACACCCTTTCTATCACACTTTTTTTTCCTCAATCTATATACGATATTTTAGATTTTTTACTGTCTTTGTCAATATTACATTGTTGATGGATTTTTTGTAAGATTACAAATATTTTAGCATGTTTATATGTCATTCAGATTAAAATCTATGTGGTGTTTTCACTATAAAATTGTTATATTTTGTTAATTTTAGATGAAAACACAGATATTGCTGTATTTTCTGTGATTTCCAGAGAACATTTTGAACAGGTGACTGATGTTTTTACCAGTCGACTTGCAGTCAAAGTAAGTTTAGTGTTTCTACAGCATATGATAATTTTTGTGTGATAATATGCACTTTACAGAACAAGTGTAAAATGATATACTGAGGTTTAACTATTTATAAATTGTCTTGTATTCAGGTTCTACATGGTGTGATATTGAAAAGAATTGGAATCCTTGCTGGCTATGAAGAACCAGTCACAGTAACACTCTGGAATGGTTTGACAGATGTAAGTTATATGTATTGTCAAATTATCTTTGGTGTTGATGTCAAATAAACAAATCAATAAGTAGCCATTGAAATTCTGACAATGTTGCGACGACACTAAATATTTTTATTGTTGAATTGAGATAGCAAATACAAGAAAATGAATATACTGCATAAAATATTTATATTTATCAGTAGAATGTGCTGCAAACCATTTTGAGGGCTGAATAAGACATTCTTTCATTCGTCTTGGTCAATGGTTTCCAGATGTTTCTGGGATGCTGCTCCCTTGTATCCCAAGCCACATCCCTAGCGTTCCCCCCTTCCAAGCTCACATGTTTCTTAAGTGTTCGTGACTTAGATTTTGTCATATAGATTTTGTCAAAAATAAATAAATATATGTATTACTTGTTTCTGATGCCCCCCTCTCCCCCATGATCTTTCTACCACCCACTTTGGGAATGACTGATCTAGGTTCATTCTATGATGACTATATTGTAGATATCTTGTACAGTCATCCCAGCTTACAGTAAACTGGATTAATATTGCAACATTGTTTTATTTTTTGTGAGTACATACCTTAGCCCATGTACACAACATGTAAATTTCATGAACAGCTCTTGGTGCTTTAAGTACTCTGTAACCTGGTATATAATGCATGTGTGTAAATGTCATGAACAGCTCTTGATGCTTTAAGCACTCTGTAACCTGGTATATAATGCATGTGTGTAAATTTCATGAACAGCTCTTGATGCTTTAAGCACTCTGTAACCTGGTATATAATGCATGTGTGTAAATTTCTTGACTTGAAGCCCCAAATTCCTATTGAAAATATGAGTAATATTTAAGGTCTGCTGAAATTGGTCAATCCGATAACCCATCAAACCTCAGAGAGATGCTCTACTTCTTGTACTGAACTGTGTCCCACTTTAAAAAAAATAAAGCCTTCTCCTCATGACACTTGCTATATCAATTAATGTCATGGCTAATCTATTTATTTGGTTTTTGTTTGCCAAATCAGGTCATTTTTCATGCATAATTAGTTTTTAGGTTTTTTTCCTAGTACATTCATTAAATATAAATATTTATACTTTTGTTATTTTAGTAATATAAACATTAAAATTATTGTCTTTAAAGGGGCAAAACTTTACCAGACTTAATCTGCAGGAGTTATGTCCCTTAAGCTAATTTTTATGTCTTAATTCAGAGAAAGTGTCTGTTGTACTTGTGTCCTGTATCAAAATGGTTATAACTGTTTGTTGTCTTTAATGCTACCTATAGTATTTACATGTGAATTTAAGGTGTCCTTGATCATTTCATTCCAGTTTATGTCATCACATCAGTCCCTTTAAATAGACAATTTGTTTTTGTGAACCAAGAGTTGAAAATACTGTAAGTCTGACACCTAATTAAATAGCATCTAGTTAAACAGTATGCTGAAGTGTCAAATACAAAAATTTCTTTCTTTCTTTTTCTTTCTTTCATTTTTCTTTCATTTTCTTTATTTATTTCTTTCTTTCAGATGCCTTTCAAACTGTCTATAATATTTATACATGAATTTAAGGCATCACATGGGTATGTGGAATGGATTATTCCTTTCTTGTTTAAAATCTGTTTTATTTGAAGGAAAGAGATTTGGATGATAGCCTTTCTTAGACTCCTGTATTGTTTATTGCAGGAAGAACTGATTACAGTTTCATTCAGTGAGATGGATACAGGAATTGAGCATCTCGGTTACCGGTACCAAGCCATCCAGCCTCTGATTCTTCCAAAGGTTGGTTTAAAATACAAAATACATGTTGTGATAAAACAAATCAACAAATCATAAATCTGTGTAATTTCTTTGGTTAGATTGTACTTGGATGTCCTGCATATCACCAAAGTTATGCTTGACAACAATTTGATATATCATCATTGTTACACTGTAAATGCACTTATTTTACTTGATATATATTACATGAAGTCTTGTCAAATGTTGAGTAGATTTTATGTAATGACAGAGAATTGGGTATGCTGTTATGCAGTGTTATAGTTGAAACATCCCAGTTGTGATTGTATTCCAGTGTTACGGTGGTTTCATCATATATCAAGGCCTTTGCATAAATAACTTTATAAATGTGGACTCAGTACTTCATTGTATTTTTCATTTCATACCCTTCAGTTTGTGTCAGTATAGGACCAAAAAAAGGACAACAGTTATGGAATTGAAATAGTGTTCATATGTTCCATTTATTTTAGTTTCATTCATTATTAATAAATACAAATATTGCCAATACAAACAATAAAAAGATGGAAGTCAAATTCAATAGTTTGGTGTAAACCAGCAATTTGGCTTACCCATTCTTGATCATGTTACTGGAAGGGATTAAGTGTGCATTGTATTAGCATATTACTTGAATAACTGGAAGGGTTTGCAAGAAAACTAGTTTTTTTGTTTGTTTTTTTTTAGGGTGGGGGGGGGGTGGTTGTTGATAGAATGCATGTATGAATTAATCATACTGACTGGTATTTACAAAAGAAACATCCTTGGTGAATCTAAATTAATCTGTCTTGCTGTCATTAATGAATGAATTTTGAACTGAACTATAAATGGTCAAAATGTTCTGAACGTTCATATTGGTGGAGATAACCATGAAATTTGCCTTGCACACCATGTCCTTTTCATCTTCACTAATTTGTATGAGCAATATTTTTTATTTGTTAACATTGAGGGAAAACAAGACTGGAACATAGAAGAACTATTTAATTATAATGTCTCCTACATTAACTCAAATTAAATAATCAATAGAAATCTTCGTGTCAGTGAAATTAAAAATATTATAGACTTTAACATCATGACAGTGTCATAGAAATAGTTGCTTAGTTAATGTCCTGAGTCCAGACATTAAATGTTTCATAATCATGAAGCTAAAGCTGCAATGTTTTACTTCTTATATACATCACTTTTAATAGAGAGCTACACTGGTACAAATATACTAGTCATATCATATTCATTGGGCATAAATATCTCAACACAGGGTTAGGCTTGTCCTAACCTGTTATTCTGCTCACAGTCCAAATGGAATTTGATGATCTACCCATAGGTCCATCCCAGTGTTCAGCTTCACAATATGTTAACTCACTGTGGACCTGTTAGAAAATCAGGGATGCAGAAATGGAGAATTTTTCACTAGCCTGCCGGACCAGAGCCAACTAAATTTTACTAGTCCGCCAGCCTATAGAATGATATATAACTATAGAGCAAATGTATGATTATCTGTTTCGTGAGCTTTTATGCTTTCCAGTTTGAATACTGAGGTGCCAACAACAACAGGTTTAGCCTTTGTTTTTTCTGTTTTGTTTTCTCTGCCATCCCTACAGAACATGGTGGTTTTTTAAAGAATATATATTAACCACGCTCTCTTTTCTCCCAACTCTGTGTTTAGCCAACTGTCTTTCCACACACACTGTCGTTTTCTTTTTCTTATTGTCTGTCCTTTTCTTTCTTTTCTTTTCTTCGTCTGTTTTTCTTTTTTCTCTGCAATGGCTTTCAAGCACTGTCCAAATATTGCCACATTAACAAATGATTTCGAAAGTATAGCAGCATAGTGGCATCGGTTTTGATCCAAAAACAACCGACACTCGGCATAGTAATCACAACTGCTTGGCAACTTCCGGTAGAACGGAAACTAAAACTGCAAAGATGCACAAAATAAGATAGCTGAGTGTCTTTGATTAACAAAACTACTTTGATGCTGTACACATATTGTTGTGAATTTCGTCATCATTCTGAACTCTTTGTTTAAATTATTTCGAATTCTGGCATGGCTTATACGAGGCAAAAAAAATACTTTCAATGAGAAAAATACAGATTGCCCATCAGACTGGTAATTGCATTTTATAACTCGTCAGTCAAAATTTGTACTTGCATTTGGAAAGCAGGCGAGGGCTTTCTGAAAATATTCTAATTTTGTTTCCTACATTCATCTCTATAGATTTCTTGAAAATGTATTAAACATTGCTTTTTATGTATTTATGTAATCATGTTGAATTTATTTTAGTTAAATTATTTACTTTTTGTACATATCCAGTGTATCTTCTTACTTTTCAGTGAAATGTTTTTTTTTTAAAAACTTGACTACACTGAACATGTTAAATTGTAACATTTCTTCAGTTTTTGGGGAATTGTTTTTAGGTAACAAGTTTTTAGAATTTTTATTACCCCAGTGGGCACTCATAACTGGAAATTATTTTTCATAATTTATAAGTGAGCATTATTATACATTGGTTTAAAAAGGCATTTCTTTTGGTCTCTCTGGCCGTTATAAACAATAAGCTTGACTGTACTAAATATGAAGTCAGTATAATTTTGTAAAAGTGCACATGATGTCATTAAAACTAAAAAAAGTACAATGTAACGTCATCCATAACGTCATAGAATAGCATTTCTCTAAACTGTTTTGTAATTAGAAAGTTTAAAATTGTTTGGAATAATAAATAGAATATTAAACTTGTGAAATAATTTTCCATTGACACTCACTAAAGCTCGTGACAAAGACAAAGAAAAATTATTCCACTCTGGACATAAATTTGATAATAAATGGCAACCAAATGTTCAATGCATTATTCAGGGATGAGAATTTTCTGTGGATTTTATCTGCCCAGGATCGATCTTGTGAATCGCCTAAATCCGATGAGATAATTTTGTAGGGTGGGGAATGAGGTCAATTTTTTGGCCCATTTATCTTCTAAGCAATGAAAAAGAGCCCTATCTCAGGCAGCAAAGAAAGCACAATTACAAATGGCTGAAGTAATTACAGTGGGCCAATGCTTTTTAACAGCAGTAAGAATTTCCGTGCAAAATGCATTTTAATTGGTTGATTGTCGACTGAACAACCAATAAATGATAGTGATTTATTTCTACTTTGAATTGGAAGTCCGAAGTTAGTTGAGCACATGGCGATGGGAAAATCAATACATTTTAAACATGATGTAAACAAATTCTGCAGTTTTTCTCATTTGCCATTCTCATCTCTGATTATTTGAAAAAAGTCATTTTTTGGAAGATCAAGCTTTAATCTGCAATAATCGGACACCAAGGCAAACTTTTTCATCAAATGAGGGGCAACTTCCCAAACTTCAGACAAAAATGATTTCACCCTTGGACTATGCAATTTGTTTTATAAGGGTACCTTTTTTTACATTGCCAATAGCAATTTAACTATTGAAGGACTAGCACTATTCCCTAATGGGAATGGGCAAGTTTAGTTCTCACTGATTATCCTTCTCTAATTATCTCTAAAATGTGATAGAAACGTGATAGACAGTTGTGTTCAAACTATACCAATATGCACAGTACAGTAACTACTGTAAATCCTGAAATTAACACATCCCTAAATTAATAGGACTAACAGTGGTCAGACTAAAATGCGACATCAAATTAATGTGGGTGGACACCTTTTGTTATAGTACTTTCCGAACAACATGTTTTTTGCAATTAGCTGTTAAGTTAGTTCCCTAAAACTGAGACCACACCTCACTACTATAAAAACTAATTAACTGTTTATCAAAACAAGAAAGGGGCACAATGCATTATCAGTGTTTATACCCACTAATTGTTTTCTGTATTTTTATTGGTTGTTAGCCAATAGTAATATTAATAATGAAAAGAAGAACACCTAACCCACATGTACTAATTAAAAACGAACACTGCTGATAGCTATTCAGCCAATGCAAAACAGACTATTTCTGTCAATCAACTGTTTTAACACCATTAAATGTCCCCTTTTTAAATGTGTGAAGTGTACTGTGGGCTTTTATCAAAGCACAGGATGAAATTGACAAGTCTGGGTCAGGTCCAGTGGGCTCTTTAACCTGGCTCTTTGTTCTTTGTAACAACTGTTGAACAATGTTTTATTTCATATTATTACAACTTGGTGACTGAACATGCTGTTTCACCTTACAGAAGTAATAAATGTTTTAACATTTATGATCCTTTGGGAAAGTCTTCTTTTTTTCTTATTTTACTTACGATTTGTTTTAATTATAAATATCAGTGTTAAAAAAAATGTCCAGGCATGTTTATGGATATGGGCTCAGTTCTTTAAATACTATTTTGTGAAAAATGTGGAGAATGGGTTTATTTGTTTGTTTTGTTTGAAGAACCCATCACATAATTGTGCAGAGCACAACATTAAATGCAAACCGCCATTCTGTTTGCATGTCAGTTATGTCGGTTACATCGTGACCTGTGGATGTTCTGAAATTTAAACTTGCAAACTTCACGATTACAGGAAGTTTATTTACGCAGACGAACAAGTATTCCGACAATTGTTTTAGACTGATTTTTAGATTCTTTATATGCAACAAAGCAGTAGACAACGTTATATTGCAACAGTTATAACTTGTGACCAGTCTAAAATGCTTTGTATAGTAGAGCCAAAGGTTTTAATGAAATGTGCATGGACCTTTGGGGATGGCTAAATTATCTGCTGCTAATTTATCTTTAGGAATATATGTTTACAAAAATTGAAAACGGTTTTAATATAATCGTTTAAAAATACTAACATAGCATAATCAGTTTTAAATACATAAAGTGAAAGTAGCATGGACAGCGTTAAAAGAAAAAAAGAATTTGGAAATGTTCATTAAAAAAAACATAGTTAACTTTAGCAAAGATTAAAAAAACTGTTCTATAAATAGTTTTCATTTGTATTTTATTTGAAATTTGTTTGAGCTAAAAATGATGTATTTAAAACATAATTTCAAAATAACTTTAAGATAACTGATCAGGTAGCCCATGGGTTGTGCAGATATAATTCACGTAACCAAACAATTGGTTACCTAGGTAAAAAACACATGAATCGACTTTTGGTTACCTCAGATTTCTAAATATTGTCCCCTGATTGTGCACTATTGTTAGAAATAAATACGTCATATTATTAATGCATTAACATCATGATCACTTTAATTTCAATATCTACAGTATTACGTAACATCCACATTAAAATAATAATCGAGGGTAAATTGCACTTTCATATTGGTCTGGATTGTTGTTAATGGAAGTTGTAACATAAATACATTTTAAAACAAAACCACCAAGAAATATGGTTATTTTTACACTTTTTATTGGACATGGTCAGTGAAACAATGCTATGCGACAAGGAAGAAAACTTGTACAACATGGAATCTTCATGACAGGCACGGCGGCAAACCACATAGGGCACCATGGCATATTTCTTTTCGTCAACAACGTCTGATTTTCAGTGCACCAAGGCAAATAAGAGGGCTACAAAAATAAATAGCTGTTGGGGGTCATACTGTGGTTAAATTATGAACATTTAAAATACAATCGTGTCTATACAATATACATGATAAGTATGAATACTATAATGGTAAAATATATATAATAAACCAAATAATTATGAACATGGTAAAAACTAATTCTATATATATATATATATATATTGTAAATGAAAAATAAGTTTATTATAAAAATCAGTTTCTCTTAAATACTTTGGAAAAAGCTGTGGGTGGAATCAAAATAATTCCACCATACATTCACTGCTAAGTACACTATTTCTAATGGGCTGTAGTTGAGGATTGTTAAAATTGTCTTGTTAGTTAGACAAAATGTACTTGTTAATAGTACATTTAAACTCATGTATGGCATACCCATTTTTTGTAAAAGGCAAATTCAAAGCAGTCTTAGCAGCTAGGTCTGCCTTTTCATTGCTCCAATACCAACATGAATGGGCACAAAACAAAAGTAATACATTTTCTAGAAGATTAAAATACACTTTCATGTCACCAACCTAATTAAGGGATATTCCAGCTTCATTTTGTGTAAAGTTTGAAGACATGAAAGTCTGTAAAACCAATAAATTTGGATGCATCTTAAAGTATAATTCTTTCTAAAGCAGCAAGTATAGACTGAATTTCTGCTGTTAAGATAGAAGCTGATTCAGCAATCTTTTGGAAATACACACAAACACACAGTCATACACCATTTATTTAGTTTTTTTTATGTAAACAGTACTTAGATTATAATTCATATTTTAAATATAAATAAGATCTTTATATGGCATTACTTCTACATATAAAATAAATAATTTACAGAAATGTAAGGCCATATTTTTTTGATTAAATGTTTCATTGATTTTTTTGGCCAATTTTATTGAAGGAGGCTATGGAAAAAAAGAGAGAGAAAGAAAAATTCAGTTTCTTTTTTTCCAAGCCCAATTTGCCATCGTAGGAGGGAAAAAAAAGTACTATGCCATTTTGGTATGGTTACATCAAACTCTCGTCCTGAACCGTAATTGCAAGATTATTTTTAAAATGGCAACCGGAGGCTGACTCCAATCAAATTTCAGAGGCATATATGTCACAAATTTCTGCATTTCTAATCAAAATCATCAATTTTACTCACACACATAACATTGGAAAGATTTTATGGATTTTTTATTTTTGGTTGGGAATGAAAATGTGAGTATTGGCAGGTGAAAAAAAAAGACCTCTTAAAATAGTTTTTCCTGTGAAACTTTTGTAAATACGTCAGTGAATCTATCAAACATTTCATTTTAAAAAAGTGGCCTGTATGGACATTAGTTAAACATTTAATTTTTTTATTAAAATGGTTTTGTTATGAAACTGTATCAGAAAAGAAACAAATTCATTAATTGGCCCCAAGTAAGCAGATGTTTATATGTTGTTTTACTTAGAAATTGTCCGAGGTGTTTATTTGTACAAGAAAAACTAATCAACTGTTTACCTTTTTTATTATTGACAATTTTCTATTGTGTCTTACTTATAATTACTTATTATTTATTTACAAATAATTTTATGATAAATCATTTTATCAACCAAAACATAGCATTAAACAAATATTTTTTTAAATTAAATATAAAAATAACCTAATTGTATATATTTTGTTTATATTGTGTGTGTGTGTATACGCATGTATGTACACATGCACGCACACACATACATGTACTATCAAATTTTTCTTGATTCTCTTTACTTATTCCTATTTCTTTCACATATAATGGAGATAAATTAATTAGTTGATATGTTTCAGTCAACATTAAGTACTGCCTTGTAATTTGGGCTTCACATCACATAAGACAGCCATATTATGGCCCATTAGTTTCAGCCATCAATCACTCTTGTCTACTCAGTAATGCTGAATCCATTAATGATATCTCTATGAACCACATATCATTACCTAAGCTTGTGTTGATTACAAGGTCATGTGACATACTTTTCATCCTTCATTAAGACTCAAAGAAAAGAAAATTTTGTCTTTATATCATCCACATTTGATGTACACTTTGTGTGGGTGTACATCATAGGATGATAATGTTTAACTTACATATTTAGGTCACAGTGACCTACTTATGAAAATTCTTATGAGATGAACTGCTCACAAATTGATGTTCCTGCTTACTTTTAACCAGGTAATTGAAGGTAAAATATATAAATGAATTCACAGAGTTAAGAAGTATACTTACCCAAACACATGCACATTATCTGTAAAGTTATTGCACCATTTTTACACTCATTTTTATGAGAAAGAAAATAACCAAAACCCCCCCAGCAAAATGAGTTTGTGTGGGAAATGCCTTTTTGCTTAGTAAGTCTAGTCAGATTTAATTGGCCAATCATAGACATACTTGAAAAAGAGAGTTCAAGAATCAACTTCCTTCATGTCAAGCTCCAGTTTTCCATTGACAGTTTTTAGATGTATTTATTATTTTCTTTTTTTTTCTTTATTTTTTATTTCATTATTCTTTTTGTTTCTTGTTAAGAAGGCAGTAATATATATTGACATGTTTATTTTATGTGTCATATGGATGTACTGGTGAATAATACATATAATGCGTATAAACTAAAAATAAAAATGACTGGCTGATAAAAATAAATGGTGTCAATCTGGTAACACAATTTGAAGCTACTTTTTTGTGAGCCTTATGGAAATAATTATTTTCTGATTGACATTGCTGCAGGAAAGTGTTTGTATAGTTCAGAATCATTACAATTTGTGGATACGGAAATCAACTGTCTGCACATAATTATCAAAAGACCAGTTTAGTTAAAAAAAAATTCTGGAGCATTATTGAAGTGTTATTCAAATTTAGATAAAGATTGTTTGAACTTATACCTCATTATACACAGAATATTTCATACTCGCTATACTAAATCATTTCAGTGTGATGTTTGTGATGAGACATTTTGACATCTTTAGTTTGTCTCTTCATATTTACTTATGGAAATTAAAGATTGAAAAGATTATTTAATGTGTCAATCAAACATATTGGATTTTCTTTTTAAACATTTATGCTCAAGCAGTTTTTTTTCTACATACACGCTTCAACCAAATGTTATCCCATTTTAGATAAAAGACTCATTTGCAACTATCCTGGGCAATGAGGAAGTTTCTTTTAAATCACCTGAATTATTGAGAAGATTTGTGATGGATTGTCAGTGATGGCAACAATTTGTCTCTGGGGAATTCTGTGGATGATTATGAAATGTGCTATAATGTGTTGTCTGTGTCGACTGGTACTAATTGCCTCTTGATGGCCACTCATTTAGACATCTTTAATAAATGGTACTATTATCTGTCTTAGACCGAGTAATTGATAAATTATTATGTCAGAGGCTGAAGATGATCTGTAAACTACTGTAACAACATTCTTCCCTGGAGAGAATACTTCGTTCTTCTCAATATCATTTCTCAACCAGTCACTTCTGTTTCTTCTTCTTCTTTTTAATGTATTTTCATAAAAACTGATTTCCCTTTGACCATATTGTAATCATGATATCAGAGGGTTATTTCATTGTCTATAATTTGGTCATTAAAGAGCTTGGAATTTGTGGATTGCAATAACTTGGCTGATCAGTGGTGAATCTTTACGGAATTTCATTCACAGGGTAATGGAAGAACTGTTCATTTGATTGATAACCACATCTTAAGCGATGTTGTTCAATTGCTTGTTTCTTTGCTGGTCTTACTTTTATTACAGATTAATCTAGCTGGAAAATGTAACTTTTTCATAAAATTGGAACAAACATTAATCAATAAAAGAAATACTTTTGTAGCAATATTTGGGTATTTGATAAAAATGGAAGAGTCGATAAGCACGATTAGATATTTTATCTGATTACAGTGAATGCATCACTACTTAGGGACCATTCAGCTATTATGTAACATTGAAGAACAGAAGTAAGTTATGGAAAGTATTACTGAAAGCATCGAAAATGCATGTCGAAAATCATTATATGAACCAGGGGTTGAAATTCAGGTTTTTTACTAGTATTCCAAACGACTACTGAATTTAAAAAAAACACTGTTCCCTATGAGAATGTACTATCCCTTAAAAAATATTGATGATTATACTAACATAAAAGTAACAAATTATTTGGTGAATACTATCCGTCCCTACAAAGAACGAACCATTTTTATTTGGTATTATGTGGACTTTCGACATAAAAAGTGCTAAAACATTTTGTTCACAGATTTCTCATAGTTAAGCCATTCGGATTTTCTCCAACTGTGAATGAATTTACATTTTCATTTTTTTTGTTGTACACATTATCACATATTTTTTTTTTCTAATTTGGTTTTTTTTCTCACTAGCAGTTCCTTTACACCACTATATACATCAGCACATAGTTTCAAATTTATTGAATGGACAAAATAACTATAAGAGATGTACTGCTCGTGTAAACTTATTCAATACGTTGCGCTACGTAAAACAGCACAAAGAGCAAGTGTGTGTATATCAGTGCATGCAACAAGCACATGTAGAATCGAACACACTCTGCACCTTAGTCTCTCTCATTTCATTCATAAAATAGTGGTTTTAATTTAATGAGAATTGCAGCCGAATGAGTGAAGATGGAATATTCACAAGTGAATTTTGCTTATCCGTATTTTATTACAACTTTACTAACAGAATACTTGAAGATTAATTTTAATATTTCATTTCAAAAATCAATATTTTCGGAATACCATATATTTCGACCCGTGTGAACCTGATTTTGCAATACACATTTGTTAAAATGGCCCCTCAGGGATAAAAACAATGCTCACCCCCTCACCTTAGGCAAGTTGAAATTGCTAGGAATGAAAAGAATTTAAATGGTATGTATGTATGTGTATATATTGAAAAAACAAGTAGAAAAAACGGCTTATGAAGCAGATGATTTTAACGATAGAAGATAAAAAATAAAATAGGATATTTTTATTTCCATTCCATGGCCAACATTTTTTGTTTCATACTCCTCATGTCATAATAAAATAAAAAATTAATGCATGAATTTAAAGTTGAATTTTATTTAAGTAATTTGTCACTTAATGTTGTTTAAAGGAGATCAGTCATGGATTTCCTTGCCATTTTTGTATGAATCAAAACAAATTTTACCATTTTGCTATTCACTGCTTCACCTTGATAGCAGTGCATTTTATATTGGGTAAATACACACTTAAGATGTTCCACTCATTCATTCATTACATGCACATGACATACATTAGTGTCATCTTATATAATTAAAAATTATAAAAAAAATTTAGTTTGTAAATATCCAAGTGATTTATGACTTGTATATTGGGAATGAAAGATTTCAAAAAGACTCCTTGGACGGTTCACTCATTCATTCACAGAATCCGCTTAACACCAGCTGAGCATTAGGCACTGATTATGGCTCGGATTATAGTTTTATTTGCAATGAAGTTGGCGTCATTAACCGTTTTGTTTGCTCATAAGATGAGCAATCCATAAGATCATTGGAAGGTTACCTTTATTTTGTATCCTCTGGCAGATGAGTGGGTAATTTGAGTAGAAGTGCATTTCACCCAATTCCTCTTACAGTCAGATGGCAGCAGATTGTTTCTAAGCAAGATTAACTCAAATATAGCTCAGTGGTACAGCTACTTGTTGAGCAGCAGTGGCTTATTGGATCAATCACCATCAGTGAACTTACTGTACTATTTACCATTGCATGTGCTGTCCTGTCTTAAGAAAGTTCACATAAAATACCCACTGCAGCTGTTTATTAGTTTGGTTTCAATCTCAGTGATAAAGTTCATAAGAGTACAAAACTTTTGAAATAAAAAAACATATCCTTGGAGAAATAAAATGAAATCCTTTATGCATTGATTTTTATTTATTTTATTAGAAACAGAAACATGTATATAAAAAAGAAAAAGTTCCATCTGATGACAAATTCCTACAATACATTTATTTTTACATCTTGCTTTTGTTTAACTTGTCTGCAGTGACTTCTTTTTTGCATGTTTGTTTGCAGTCTAACATTTACATGGATTTTTCATTATGGCTTCTTTGATGCTTTTAGATACGGGCTGTTTTTTTCAGCATGCACTTAAAATTGTCATAAGCAATTCTTTGATTCCATGGTCACGTTTTTTGCAAAGTGTCTCTTTAACAAATTGTTCAGTTCCGATTGATTAGTTGTAATGGGCTGCGGGGTATTGTTTCACCATCAAACACTCATGTTTTCAATCTACAGGCAGGGTATTCTGATCATACTGCACATTATGTGATTATGAAAATTTACACTTTCCTCTAGCAATCCTTGTCACTTTGTTTGATCTGCCATTCACAAAGGTGGCATTTCATCATGTTATTTGACCACTTCAGATCTCAATAATATGTTTTCTGTGGCAATATGAGAACGTTTGATTAGCTTTTTGTCTGCTGGCGAGAATGACAGTAATTTGTAACATTTCACCAGTCTTCTGTGTAATTCATTTTTACTTAACTTCACTCCCTTGAGTGTTTGAATTATGTACTGTTCAAAAGAGAAATCTGATTTGTCAAACTGTACTCCTCCTTAAATGCTGCACCATTTTGGACATGGTGCTGTAAAAGACTAAAAGAGGATTAATTGAAACGAGATATTTTTTATAGCCTGTGTTATAGCCATGTGATTATCAGGGAAGGATAATACAGGGAATTGGAATCCTAATGGCTGTGTCAGGTTATAGTGTGCAGCTCTCTTAAAGTATTTATTCTTACCTTTGATGTGTTATGTTGCAAAAGGAGATTGAGTTGTAAGAATATAAGCCTTTCTTTGATAGTGTTGGAATTGGGTTACTGACTTTTTATAATTGCTGTTGCTTAAAATAAAGACTTCCAGTATTTTTTATATTTTTTTTAAATACAAGTTATGGAAGATACTTGTTAACAGTTGATACAGTGTTAAGTAAGCAAAAAATAATTGTTGTAGTTAATTTAAATAAAACGATTTTTAAAAATCCTAACAAAATAAAGTATAAATGTCAAAACAAAATATTATTTCTGTGAATAGCGACAGACCGTGAACAGTTTTTAAACTGAATCCAAAAAGAAATGATTGTTTGGTTAACCACACCCCAGCACATTGTTTATTCGGTGGCTATTCGGTATATAACATATGCAACTCACAGTCATAAAACGAAACCCATTACTCTTTCTGATTAGCATTAAGGGATGTTCTCTGTGCACTTTCCCTCAGACAGGACAGCACATGCCATGGTCTTTATTAAAGTAGTTGTAGACTGCTGGCTGGAACAATAATTAGCCCAAATGGATCTGTTGAAAGGGATTGATCACACCTCAGGCAGACCAAGTAGGTGTCAGCATGTTTAGATTGACAGCGATATTAGACAGGCATTATTAATGTTATAAATCAGTTTGAAACTCAAATATTAGGGATGGATCTAGATTCACAAAAGAAGAGGTGTTCTTGGAGGGTTCTGTGAGGTTATCATTCCAAATATTTTTAATATATCTAAAAAAAAAAAATTGGGGGGGGGAGAAGGGGAACAAAATGAACATGTGTGTGTCACTCCTTTGGAGTTTTCTCTGAAAAATTCAGTGAAACCGATTCATCCTCTGCAGCTTTTGACAAGTTAACAAAATTACATAATGGTTATGAAATATTCAAAAACAAAATTTGTCTTCCAGTATTTTAGTCATAGTGCACTGGAGTTGAAATAATATCTAGAGGTACAAGAGTGAATTTTCCTTGGGAAGAATAAAGGTAGGTGTCGTATATGATTAATACTTTTCTTTATTGGTGTAAAATGTGGTGACCACTGATAACCAGTAGATGGAATACTTAAGGCCTGGTACAAGAGATCATCAAATCTGTGTCATGTTCTGTTTTCACCAAGATGACACAACTTGTTTCATAAGTACTTGAGGAAACTTGTCAGTGAAATCAATATTAAAACATAGAAAAATACACCTCCCATGTGAAATGACTCCCAATAGTTGATGTTTATTTTTGTGCACATGGTTGAAGTGTATCTATTTTAATAGACCACGTTTTCAACAATGACATTTCTTAGTCACAGCTCTTTATTGATTGCAAGCATTTTTTAATAGATTAGTCTGCATGAACATATATTAGATTAGTTCACATTCTTGGTATTAGGAAAACCTATAGTAATTTCATTTTTTTTTTCACAGTGGAACTTGGAGAAACTACTTTGATGAAGATTCATCCTTCTGTTACACCACTTCACTTTATATATTGGCCCAAAATAAATATGAAAATCAGTTTCTAGCAAATCTCAGTTCATGGGCTTCTCCTTGAGTCTGAGTGAAAACAAACCTTTTGCCTGTTCATCAGACAGTCTAAATAATTTCTAAATATGAATTATTTCTTAAACATCTGGGTGCTTTCTGAGCCTCCAAATGTGTTCTTAGCAGCTCAGTGCTAACTAATTTGAGCATTTCAGTGTTCTCTGAGCACCTTGCTGCCAAGGAGAAATGTTTTCTGGCCTGTAACCTGATGGTAACTTTTGATTTTTCTCTGTGTGTGTGTGTGTGTGTGTGTGTGTGTGTGTATATA
>JAULBS010087619.1:0-17960 GCA_032355785.1 Symmetromphalus regularis | reverse complement strand
ACTACACCAGTGTTGAGTTCAAACTAAGCACTTCATTATCTGTTGTAAGTCAGAATGTAACAGGTTTCACTATACCAGTGTTATGTTCAAACATAGCAATACCAGTATTTCATTATGTTATAAGTCAGAATGTATAAGGTTTCACTACACCAGTGTTGAGTTCAAACTAAGCACTTCATTATCTGTTGTAAGTCAGAATGTAACAGGTTTCACTATACCAATGCTGAGTACCAGTGTTGAGTGAGGTGGAAATAAGCAATACCATCATCCACTGACAAGAGACTGCTTGATGAGTTAGTTCATTATGTGCTGTATGTAAAGATAGTCAGAGTAACATGCATCCACAGGAGAGAGGTGATCTTTCATGTCCTCCTAGCATACCAACATGTAATGCTACAACTTCAAAGAATAGAATGCTACACACATCATACAAGACAAACCATGAAATAGCATAGCTACAACACAATAACCTAAAATATTTTTCGTCATGTATAAGGTCAAAGGATCAAACCCCAGTATTTCCATTTTGGTTTTTTGGGGTTATTTATGACTGACAAAAAAAAGAGGATATTATATATGATCTGTATATGTAGTAATGTACAGACAATAAATAGTGTATGTGTCAGCTGTGCATTTCTTCAGTAGACCATTCATCACAAATAATTATGACCTGAAATTAGCTCCAAATCAAAATCTTTAATATTAGTAATAAGCAGGCATGGCGGAAGCAAGTTAACATTGGGTGGGGGAAGGTGTGGGGGTGAGGGGCTAACAGAGACATTGGGAGAGGCCAACATGATGTGCTGAGTTTCAAGTGAATATGAGGTCATGCTCGATTCAAAATTATTGGGGACTAGAGCCACCCTTCGCAGCCCCCCTCTGTTCCACTGTGCCTGATAAGTTCGTATTCCAAAACTGAAACAATAATATTGTCACAGTTTGATGTAGCAAGTTAAATGTGGATATTCTGAGAGATGCTAAAAAAGTTTTTGTCTTTGATCCAAGGTCGTATGTAAATTAAATGATCAAACAAATTCTTTGAAGTCAACTTGACCTACAGCTGTTTGTATTTTCTTCAACTATTAAAACTTACAAGTCTTTAAACCAATAAGTCACAAGGCTGCTAGCTAAGAGGATAGTGTCCACCTGGTATTCCAAACAGTCAGTAGTTCAAAATACATGCATGAACAAACTTCATTTACAGGTACATGGAGTGAGGGGCTTCAGCCACTGGTTCGCACTGGTATACCAAAGCTTGCCATCCATTGTTTGTGTTCTTTGTGTAGTGCAGATAAAAGATTCATTGCTGTTAATTATATGATAAGTAAAAAGGACAACTTATGCAGTGGCAAAGAGTTTAGGTTTAACTATAAAATCAGTTATACTGTTAGTTAAATCATGGTTAATATGTACATATAAATTATTAAAGGTGAAAGATTTCCAGTTTGATAAAAATGAATGCATAATGTTGGCTTGATATTGAAAATATTAACCAAATATGCTCTATTATAATTTTTATGTTATACAAATTCTAAGTTATATTGTTAGATTAAATTATATGATGGCAATAAGTATGAAAGCAGGGCCCACAAATTGCATTTGAAAGTGTAGGGGGTGGGGGGGGATGCACTGAAAAGTTGGTGACTGAGGGGAAGCAGCATTCATGCAGGAACTACCCTCATACTCCAGAAACTCTCCAGATTTCAGCCACTTTATTTTGTCACCAAGCCTGAAAATATTTTTATTCAGCAAAATGTTTGTTAAGGATTTTTTTATTAGTTGTCCCCTAAAAAGAGTGGGGTGGCCAATCTACCCCCATCCCCGGCCCCTCCTTCTCCACGGTGCCTGGCAAGTTAATAAAGAAAAATATTTCAGTTCGATAAATCAGAACACATAAAGGTGTGTTGACACTAAAATATGAACTACAAATACGGTGTGATACTGTGAAGTGATTAACATTGGATGTGTTGGAAGAGCTCTAGAGGTGTGACATGTGAGACGATGGCCTTGGGGACTCGTTACAATTATAATTACAATCCTGCAAACCAGCACCAGTCGGCACTTTAATAATTAACACTGTTCTTAGGGCCTTTAGCACACCAAAGTAATTTCATTCTTGATGGCTTCAGCTTATCAATGTCTTTCTATATGGAGCTCCTGCACAATATGGATGAAATGTCATGCACGTTTTGACTGGAGACCACGACAAATATTGACGGCAATGACTAGTTAATAGATGCTGTAATATAACAGCTTTTTTTTACTATTAACAGTATTCATTGCTAGTAATTTCTTGTTCAGAATATCCCTTTTGGCATATCAAGTATGTTTCTGGTCATCCTAGTATTTATAGATACTTCAAGAAACTTCAAAACCATTTATGCATCAAGATTTGGAACATTTTATTCTCCTGAAATTTGTTTTTTACTGGGTAAGTAACAAATGACTGTTAGTGGTCCAGTGGTAACACATAGGACTCTCAAGATGAAGACAGTGGTTCAAAACCCATCAGTAGCTGGCTGATACCGATGATGTGACAAAATTATCAAATGTTTAACATCCAACAGACAATGATTAATAAATCTATATTTTCTACTGGTGTTGTTAAAAATGGGGAGGAGGTAATTAACAAATGTATTGCAACAAATCAATATTTTGTTGATAGCATAAAAAGAAAACATATTTACAATTGTCAATAATAAAGAATATAATAAAGTAATTTCCCTCTAAATAAAAAAAGAATCATTCTCTAAACTGATCAACAATGAACCCATACAGTGTAGGTATATTTTAATATCTTGCAAACATATTGACAAATTTACTTCACCAAAGTGAAATCATCAAAAGTTGATCTATTCAGTAATAATCTTTCAAACAAATATTAAGAATATAAAGTAATTTTTCTCCAATATTTATAAATCAAACTATCTCACCTTGGAATGGGAATCACGAAATATCTCCGTTCAAACAAAGACTGGTCAAAAGTGGACCTATTCAGTGAAGACAATACCTATATACATTCCCAGATAACAAAATTCATTCACTGAACTGAACAGGGTGTCTACCCTCAGTTGCATCAGAGAGAACATTGCCTATCGGACACATGGTCCACTCCATGAACCTGTCCACCTGTGATAATTGTAGGCTATTCGTAGTCTATCTCAACGGCTTATTATTCGAGCTAATTCCTTTTGAAGTTACCCATGGTCATTTTAATCCAGATAGAGCTACTTTACGGCTTCCCCACAGGGTGTCAGTTTTGTCTGTCATTGGATATTGGTGATTATACAATTGTTCTATTGACCGTCCACTGAGAAAGCAAACAGTGCCCACGCTGCTGATGATGGGTTGGCTTAGTCTCAAGACATGGCCAGCATAAAGAAAACACAGCTCAGGAATGTGTGACATTAGATGATTGATTTGTTACTTTAACCTGATCCCTAACTGTTTTCTTATACTATACAGTATTCTAGAAGTCACTAGACCTCATAGAAGCTCACATTCAGAAGGGGTGTGAAGGGTGCATAACCCTCCTTGCAAACATTGGCCTATGTGATATAATAATAAAATAAGCTTGTACTAAATGGTCTAAATATTATAATAATAATAATACAGTGAATATTTGCTAACATCCACTAGCCAGGACTAAGGCAAGTGACTAATATTTCTGAAGTTAGGCCTTCTAGTGGCCTAAGTTCTGTAGTAATACAACTATTAATATTAAAGAATATTCTATGTTCAGATGTAAAATCTTCCAGTTGAGACTATTAAGGTTAGTGAACTAGGTAATCCATCTTTAGTTATTATAGAGCAACAAAGATTTTAAACTGTTCATGTCACATTCTCATAAATGCAATAAGCACAACAAAAGAGAATGTTCATGACAGGTGACATTAGTTAATATGATAACAAATTTGAAAACACTTGGTATCACCATTGTTATGACCATGATTAAAGAGTTCATTACATTAGAATTTGTCTTGTACAGAGATAAACCATAGTCATATTTATTATATATATTGTGTATAGTTTATCTTACTGTAAATTAGCTCTGTATACTAATTTATTTTTAAATGTTTAACTGAAGTACCACCCCCCACAAGCCAATATTTATTTTTTGTGCTGGGGTTTAGTGTTATTAAATAACCATACAATTGATGTACAGAGATAAGGTTTTCAACAGATAATGGTGAGTTATGTACATTCATGATGATGATGATGATGACATAACTTGTTTTCATGCTTGTATGCTATTGAGGTTCAAGTAGGCTGTCATGAAATTCAACTCGGCAACCTCAAATTCTTACAAAGAAATGAATACGGGCAAGGGTCAGAGCTATTTAACAGATTATCAGTACACTAATACAATGCTAGATCAACAAGTTCAACAGCTTACAAAGAATCACTGATCTCTGCTTGGTGTCATTATATACCACGATCGTCAGCCATCTATTATTCCTTTTGTATGTAATACTTATCTTCTCTACCATCTTTATATTACAATCCTCATTATTCACAGCTATACTGGCTCTCAAGACACAGCAAGACATTCTTTAGGATTGGGCATTGTTTAATTCCAGATCCCTTCTCCTGGCCGAGGATTTGACCATTGTGTCCAGAGCACTGGACTGTAATATAGTTGAGTTGTGTTGAGTAATACCTCTCCAGTGGTCTGTGTCAGGTAAGTTGGGATGTATAGATACTACTAATCACTATACTTATGTCTGAGATTACACCAGAACCCACACTCCCACAGTGAGGAAAAGCTTCTAATTACAATTGTTATGCAGCAGAGCAAACATAAACTTAATCTCAACCTCTGGAAAAAATATTTTATTATTATTTATGAAGAAAATTTGTTGCAATACAAAAACTATCAAGAAATTACAATCTCAGACAAAAATCAATAAGTTATCTCACAATGTCAGCTACATATAATTATAAGCAACAGAAATAAAAAAAAATTTAAAATTTTTTTTTTAGAAGACATTGAGTTCACTTTACATGCTGGAAAGAAAAAAGAAATAAGGGATAAATCAATAAATTTGATGAACAAAAGAAAAGTCAAGGGAAATGGATAACTTTGAAAATATAGAATTATATTATTTTTTATTTTTATTCAAATGTAGCAACAATCTGAAAAGAAAACAGATGTTTGCTTAATAAAAACACAGTCTGTGGAAGGAATCTCATCTGCAACATGATCTACTCTTTTTATCTCTATTAGCAGTGAATGATCTTTTGTGAGTACTTTCCCACAAGCAGAACATCACATACCACAGCTTTTAATACACACTGTGGACCACTGGCTAGAATGTGACATTGATGAATGGGTCCTGTATGTATAACTGATCAATAATAGTCAATCACATGAAAGATATCTAAAAATGAATACAAACTCTTGTAATGTGCTGGTAATGAGGGAAAATGTTTCATATTCAATCATTTGAAATAATTTATATATAGAACAGCAAAAAAAGTAAATTTAATTTGCAATGTTTGACTGAATTTAAGTTAACCATATTTTGATTTTGGCTGTTTTGCTGAGAAGTGTAAAGTGTGTGCATCGTGAGTTTTATGCCTGAATGAATTTTTCGTCGAATTTGATTAAATTGGATCTGAACAAACATTTACATTTCTTTTGCTGTTCAGTATATAATGGATAATACCATCTCACTTTCTGCTTATCTGATATTTAAAAAACCCTGGTTTTAATATCCTGCCATATGAAAGATCTATCAGATGGATCATACCACCCCACTTTCTGCTAATCTGGTACAGAGAAACAACATGCACGATATATAAGTGATGCACAACAAACAAAGATCTGCAACTAATTGAAGTGCAAGTTCTTTGAGAAATAGTCAAGCGTAATGCACCAGTAAACCATATGGTCAAGCATATGATAGAGAGAACTTCAGACATCTTTTCTAAAGTTCATGTTTGGGAACTTCAGCCTCAAGTAAACATTTACAGCTACCTTCAAAGGGAGTAATTACTCTAGCAAAATAAATGTGATTACAGTATCAAAATAAACCTGTACCTCCTCCAGAGAAACTGCAGAACTGCAACCTTATAAAACTGGGATTCAAATTGTACTATGTAGGGTGTGTCTTGAAACCCTCTATAATACTGCATGTTCAAACCTACTACATTATATAGGGTGTGTCCTAAAGTCTTTAACTCCATTTATCCATTAAAATGTTTCAAAAGATTAAAATCATCATAAAAAGATCAATATTTCTAAATGCATTTGGAACATATTTAAAAATACCAGTGGCTAACGGCAATAAAAGCTGATTATCTGTGACTACATTCTGTAATTTTATAATGATGTGCTGGATTTTTGGAAATATTTAAATACTTAAATGCTGTGATTTTATAATGATATGCTGGATTTTTGGAAATATTTAAATACTTAAATGCTGTGATTTTATAATGATGTTCTGGATTTTTGGAAATATTTAAATACTTAAATGCTGTGATTTTGCTAACAAAATACATAAAATTTAGACATGTATCCAGCAGTATGAAACGGGTGTGTATTAAAAGAAAAATGAATTTTTGCTATTGGAGGTAATCTTTTTGAAAAGATGTCCTCTCACAGAAAGTCAGTGATAACAGCTGAACACACATTACAGACAACCATTTGATTTAACTTTTCCCAGATTAAGATCACTATTCACATTACTTAAGTTGTTTCAATCAAGAAAACAAAGTGCCAATGCCATTTGTCAGTGATGAGAAGCATCAATTTCCTTCTTCTCCAACTACATCACGTTACACAACCAACACAATATCTCACTGTCAAGTGTGCATGTCAATCGGCATCTTCTTGGCGCATTGTTCTTCACCATCTTCTACCCATTACTGTGTTTAAAGAGGTCCCAAGAATTTAAAAAATTGTAATTTAAGGAGACCAAGCGACCCCCAGGGTCTCATGGAAGGGCCATTAGTGATTAGCCTTACATCATTACTGACATTCAGTCATTATGTATGGGCCTCCCATGTCCATTATGGCAATTAGTCATCAAATTTGACATATAATTTGGGTCGCGTTCTTTAGACCCAGCATTTTAGATTCCGATTAGATGATGTTTTTGGCAACATTTTAAAGTAATCATATTCATACATGTTCATTGACTGTGGTTAAAACTGAAGATAAACTGGTGGAATGTGTGGTTCAACTAATCATCAAGTAATCAAACATAGGATGAGGCAAAAAAAGATTATTGGTCAGAACTGATACCACTATTAAATAACCAGGCCAATTTATAGCTCTAGTTATTCTGTTGGAGGAGATATCCAATATAGATTAGAGAGCCTTTATTAAATTAAAGGTAAAACTACAACAATTATTAGAATTAGAATTTTGTTTTCTTTCAATTATATTTAATTATTAATGCTTTTATGTCAATAAAATATGGTAAATAATACACTGAACTTATTACACTGAATTTTAATATTTTATTTCTGTACACGACGATGATAATAAAAATATTTATTTATACATTTTTAAAAAGAAAATTATTTTTGTTAGACATTTTTTTATTTTGTTAGCAAGGGTCGATTTATTTATTTTTTTATTCTACAAAATGGTCAGAATTATTAATGAATCTGTTTCATTTCTGAATGAATTTTTTAAATTATTATTTCTTTAATAAAGTTGGAGTTTGCACGACACGCAATGCTCAATTTGTGTGGAAACATGCCAGACTTTAATATGTGATAGTGAAAAAACTGCAGGCAGACAGTGATTTTAAACAGGAAAGTTTGAATTTTTCTTTTTCCAGCGGTAAGTGTCATTGGGTTAATAGTTTGGGTTATCCATCATATAATTTCATATGAAGATGACAACACACAGTTCTGTTTTGTTTTTAATGTTACATGGTTTAAATGCTATTTAATATACAAAAATGTATTAATTATTGTATAAGTGGCCAGTTATACAAACATTGTCTTAGTACAAAATTTTCATTTAGGGAGATTTGACAGTGATAAAGTTAAATTTGTTAGTGATTTTGTCTGACACTTGTGCTTTACTGACCACTTATGAAGACTGTACTGTAGTTAGTGAGTGGGAATGGGGATAGACAGTTGCCCAGTCCTCACTTATCAAAAAAAATATTTCACTTTATAAAGTAACTTTTAAGAAATAATTTTAGCCATACTGCACCCCCACAGATTTAGTTTTAATCTAATGTCCCCAACCAAGAAAAAATGTTAGCTATAAATTGCTTTATCCATTTAGATTGCATACTTCTACAGAGTGTCCACAAAGTCTCTTTACAATTTAATTTTTTTAGTACAAAGGCAATTGATGGGATGTTTTTATCAGATTTGTTCAATGTACTCAATGGTTATCAAAGTTTTTAATCACAATGCATTTGTGTTTCTCAGGTACCATTTACCTATTTATCTATGTATTTATGTATTCATTTGGTTTTGTAATAATGTTTTTTAATTGTAAACTGTAAAGAGAGTTTATGGACACCCTGTATATCAATGATTTAAAATATTTTTAAAAACAAAACACAAAGAATATGATTCCTGTAACTCATTCCTTTCACAGAATCTGAACTGCAAAGTTAACGCACTGAAAAAACCAACCAAAACATGTTTGAAAAAATAAGGAATATGATTCCCAGTCTGATTCAATTAACATCTGATGGAATGTAGTGGAAAAATCAAAACATGTTTGAAAAAACCCAATGGAAAATGATTACCTATCTGTTGGGCAACGATACGGCCAAAACTGTATTGCGATATATTGCGATACAGCAAACCCATATTGCGATATGTACCGCAATACAGTTTGATTATTTACCAAGATGTGATAAAGTTATATTATGATACTATCATACTAACTACTAAACATATATCAGGCAGGCAGACCTGTACCAATTTCTGATGAAAAAAGATAATATATAGTCACAGTAGATTTATATCTTTTGATTAAGTTTAACTTTTATTTCTATAACTTACTGTCAAAGTCATAGGCTTTATAAGAATTTGATGGATAATCATTAGGTAGACATATCACGATACACAAAACCATATCGCAGTATGTATTGTGCTTGACACATATCGCGATATACCAGTATATCGTTACATCCCAACAATCTGTGATTCCATGAAAATAATTACTCTGCCCTGATGGTCAATGTGGAGGACAAATACATCAAAACATATGCTCTATCTAATGGTCAATGCAGAGGAAATATACAACAAAACATATGCTCCACTCCATTTGATGGTCAATGTGGAGGAAAAATACATCAAAACATATGCTCCATCAGACAGTTTTGTGCTTCTGACACCACTTAGTAATCTATGACCCTGAACAATATTTTTACAAAAAGCCAAAATGTTTGTTCCAAGCCAGTGAGAAGCTATCCATAATGATTTGTGTGCTGTCCCTGACAATTACCACCACCCCAGTCAACTCGCTGGTCAAATGGGCAGCTCAGGTTTCCAGCCTGACAGACTAAATTGAGAAATTTCCTCTTGTTTGGGAACACCGGTCAGAAAATAAATACTGATCACAATGTTCAAACAAAGAAAAACATATCATCACACACCCTATCCTGTGAACTCCCTAGGGGGTAGGTGCAATACAGATCTTACTGGATAGCATGGAGACTGTTGTAGTGTTTGTGACACAAAAACAACATGGTGATCAATTCCAATATGCAACCAAAATAACGGTCTAATTCATCAACAACATGGCCTAATTGATGAGTGTCTTAAAGCAACAGGATACTGTAAACATATTAGGGTCAGTTTCAAACCAAATTGTGACGGGATCATTTGTGCCAGGGCGACTGTGATGTAGCTCAGTGGAAGACCTCAGATGAGAGGCAACATGTTACACACCAAGAGAAATTCATTATAGAGCTCATTCCACTCAGTGGAAGCCCTCAGATGAGAGGCAACATGTTACACACCAAGAGAAATTCATTATAAAGCTCATTCCACTCAGTAGAAGCCCTCAGATGAGAGACAACATGTTACACACCAAGAGAAATTCATTATAGAGCTCATTCCACTCAGTGGAAGCCCTCAGATGAGAGACAACATGTTACACACCAAGAGAAATTCATTATAAAGCTCATTCCACTCAGTAGAACCACTAGACTATTTCCCATTCCAACCACGAGTCCAAAACTGGTTTAAAAAAGGCTTATATATGAATATGTGTATAAAACATCCCTTGCTGCTATAAAAGATTAGCCTGTATGTGCTAACAGGATTCTTTCATTGAACTCAATCATAAATTGTTTGACATTTAAAATCATATAATTAAACAATATGCTTTTGTCTTGGTAAAACATTACTTTCCTGTAATTATATGAACTCTTGTGTAAAAATAATCTTTAATTAAGTTATGTTTTCAATCTCATATTAATTTCAAACATGTGTACACATGATTCTCTACAGATACTGCCACAGGCAAAATGAAACCTTTAAAAAAAAAAAAAAGACTTTAAAGAGTGTTTTTAAAACACTACCCCTTGACTATGGGCCTGTATTTATGTTTGCTGAGAACAAGAAAAGAAAATGTCTCTGAAATGGACTGACAACACCATGTGCCAATTTAAACCAAGAGCTTAATTCTGCTATCAACCAATCTGGGACTTAAAAATCAATGTAAATTTAATTTGCTAAATAATTTGCTTTTAAAACACTAGAGATGGGATCTTTGGACCCATTGTTCAGTGAAAAATAAATACTGACAAGGATTTTAGGTGGCTCATTTACAGGTCTTTACACTTTAATTGTTCACACATCATCTCTGAAACTGATTTAATGTCCTTTCTGTGCACCGTAATTCATAACTATATATCCACACAGAGCAGTGTATGTTACTAAAGCAGTTCATGTCACATTACTCAACAAAATTAACCAAGGGCCAACAGAATTTTTAGTTATTTTTTCATGTTTTATATTATCTCAAAAAGCATGTCAATCTTCAATTGCCAAATCTTAACAAAGTTAACAGTGAATTAAAATTCAATCTTTGTATATTTTGTAAAATCAAAATGCATTTTGCGAAATAATTTAAAAGCAAAACCATGAAATACCTACTGCCCCTTAAATGATTTTGTTGATTATATGTTGTATGTCCTCCACATGCACCTATTTTGTACCAAACATCTTTGTATAGAAATCTGTTATACATCCATTGTTTTCATTATTTTTAATATCCTTTAATTTGGATTCAGACCAGTTTTTGATGAATGTCATGCTCTTGTTATTTAAAATGAAAATTAGTCACAAAGGCAAATTTCTTTGTTCTGTTTAAAATGTTTTATTTAATGTTTATTATTAATGTTTAAAATTGACTATTGTGTTGTGTAAATAATGT
Organism: Symmetromphalus regularis; assembly: GCA_032355785.1. Classification (NCBI taxonomy): domain Eukaryota; kingdom Metazoa; phylum Mollusca; class Gastropoda; order Neomphalida; family Neomphalidae; genus Symmetromphalus; species Symmetromphalus regularis. The sequence continues at coordinate 6,592 of JAULBS010087619.1, read as the reverse complement.
ACAATTACACATCCATTTTTAGACTTATGAGGACCTGAAACACATAATGAATTGTGCTTGGCCTAACACACTATTAAAAATGTGACACATTCTGCAGTTCTTTGTGTTTATACCAATTTGGCCAGACCCATCAGAAATGAATACTTGAAGACTTGGAAACATGCAGTGATGTGTCACAGCATTCTGATTTATAGATAACACAGTGTCAAGAAATAACCAACATTAAACACTGGTAGCACTAGCTATGGTGGAATGTGCTGCTAGCTGTAAATACTGGTCTCATCTGTTGTCCATGTTTCATCAAGCCAGCTGCCTGGACTCAAACCCACCACATTAACCACAGCAATTACAGTTATCTACATCCCATGTACCTTTCAAAATAAACAGCCTACACACCTTATAAAAATAGGGTCTGTTTCTGTTTAGTCTAATTAATACCCTTCAAAACAAACAGTCTATAAACTATCAAAATATGAATGTTTCTATATAGCTTCAACCCCTGAAATTACCCATGTCCATCAGTAATGCCGTAGAGATTGCCACGGAGATTTTCATTCACCAAGGCACTTTTATTGCCATGGAATAAAAAAAAATTCAGGATGTATTTTTTTCTTATTATTAAAAATAAAGTATACTTTACACTAAAATGATGTAGACACTATTTTACACAGCATTTATTTTGTTATGGACATTTTCTTAATTGCAGGTGTTGTAGCTTACTGTATCAATAAATACCCATTCCTGCACTGCTTATCCTGTCAAAATATACCATTCTCAAAAATACCAATACGTCATTAAATACACAAAAATTTGGGATATTAAAATAAGATTATTTTGACTTATTTTTATTTGTAACATATTTCATAACCTTGAAGTTCAAGTATAGATTTTACGACCAGTGTTTATAAAGATCAATGTTATTACATGCATAATAATCTGGGTATTATCTCCAAATACAACTTATTTTCACTTAATTGATATATTTTAAAAAATATAATCTTGAAGTCTAAGTCAAACTAAGTCTTATTTTAAGCATAATAGCCAGATTAGTATGCATGCAATAACTTTGATCTTTATAAAGCAAAATCAATACGAAGGAAATCTATGTTTAACGACATCGCAGCACAATGTAAATCATTGGCTATCAGGCATCTGACCTATGGTAATCATACATGATTATAGTACACAGTCTAGAGCATGACAGAAGAAAAATGAGACTGCCACATTATATTATAAGCAACTCGTTATTTCGCAATGGGTATTCTTATATGCTTTCCCACTTTGTAAAGGCGTCAACATTAATTTAATAACTCTACATGCAGTTGTGAATGTGTAAACATTAATTTAATAAACTGTCCAGTACCACAATAATCTGGTTTAGAGTTTGCTGTACCCAATGTGGATATTTAAAAAAAAATTAATGTTTTTTCTTTCTAACTTTAAAGTTAATTAAATTACCAGTAAAAACATAGTAATAAATATTTAAGCTGCACCAGCCATATTCCTTCTAACAGCACACCAATGTATATATGAAAAGTGTGTGTATATATATATATATATATCCGATGGGACAAACTGTTTTAAAAACAACATACTGAGTTCTTTTCTATTTTTTTTAATAAAAGATAAACTTATGTCTACTTTTACCACAAACTGTACCTTCCCACAGTAAATCCAATATATGTGCCTGACCCATATATCCTAAATATTTCTTCCTAGCAATGGCACCATAATGCACTGACACTGGAGAGAACCAATTTGAGCTCTTATGCAACCACTTTCCTTGCATTAATCACCACTTTCTCTGCAAGCTGGAAATGTGAGAAGTCTGCTGTAACTGTTCTTATCAACATTCCCAGATAACCTCACCCTGGGGCGTCTAGTGGCCCGTGACCCTCAAGATAAGGCAGGCACCATAGAAATGACAATATTCCTAAATATTTAAATAAATTTCACTGTGGGTGTGAAAATGAGAAAATGTGTGCATGAAGCTCAAAAGACGAGACTATCTTGACAAGAATCTGTAGACTGAGATCTTCGAAGCTGTCGCTTTCAATCATCATTAATTGATCAAATACTGACCAACCAAGCTTTGATTCAAAACATTTGTCTTTAATTCAAGGGGTAGAAACTGAGAAACATTTCAATGGTCTGGTGGAATAGTAACCAAGAAACATTATTAGTTGCAGCAAAAAACTTTAGTTTCTCCCTTCCCCTTTATATACAAGATCTCTAAATAATATGACTATACATTACAAAATCGGAATAATATTTTATGTCTTAATGTAACAGGAAATATTCCCCCTCCCATGGAGGGTATATATCCTAGTAAAATATAGATCTTGGGGGTTACATTTTTAGAAAATATATCTTGGGGGGGTTCCTAGGAAAAATCCCCCCAACTACAAATTGAAATACACAAGTATAATAGGTTGCTTAATCTTACAGTATTATATAATAGGAATTGTAGAATGTTAATTTATGTTATCCAACTGTGGAAAACCTTTGTTAACATTATCAAACCAGGCACCTAATCAATTATTTTCAAATTAACAAACAATAAAGCTGACATGAATGTTGGTAAATATTTAAAGCATATGTGGGCAATCTAACTGAATGTACTAACTGCCCTGTATCACAATGTGTTAAAAAGTTATTTTAAAAGCAACCAACTATTTTTCTACCTATAGTTACAGCAGTACAGTTTCAGTCTCCTCACAATTTACCTTTAATCACAATTTCACATTCCTCTTCTCTTAAAATCCAAATAATTAAAACTACATTTTGTCATTAACAAATATATACATACTTCTTATTATCTTTATCACACCTAAAATATAGAAATATATTAACAACAAAATTGAAAAGAGTGGACAAATTTTCAGAGAAGGGTATATTTCCTAATATATTTACCCACTCTTGCTGGAATGGTGGGGGGCAAGGAGAGATGCTCAGAGGATAAATGTCCTGTTTCTTGTTGCTCCAGGGTGCCCGAACCATCATGGATGGGGGCACGTTTCAAAATCTTGACCTGACCTTGCTCCAGTGTGTAGGATTAATTAAACTGTATTTGTCTTAGTTTTTTTTCTTGCCTGGGAGGAAGCGATGGCTTGTGAGCCTTTTTGTAGAGATGCAAGGGTTAATCTTTATCTTTGAATTCATTCAGTGCATGTCCACATCCAGAGTGTCTGTCTTTATAGTGGTACGTTTTTATGAAAATATGGACTTTCAATAGGAATTATTTCTTCTTTTTTTCTTTTCTTTTTTAAATAACTTAATAAAGTGTTTCAATATTTTTTTCACACATAAAAAGGTGCATACTGACAATTTGCACCCCTACTGGGTATAATTAAACAAAAGGGCTTCCTTTAAATTCCAACACAGATTCCTTGAACAATTGGTCATTGTATATAAACTGGTGGGGACATGATTTAAACAGTTTTATTACTTAAAACAATAATGCCTTCTAGATAGAGGTGAAATAAACAGATGTTTGATGGTTTCCAGAACACCATGAACAAAATCAGCTAATGGCAGTCCTACATATCATAATGGACAAGGACATCAAAGGAAAAACTAACTGCTATCAAATCCACTCTTCTTTGCTGAAAACAGAATGGGGTCTGTTTCATTGCAATGTACCAAGCGCAGGGTATAAATGTTCCAATTGATCGCATTTTATCATGAACAGGTTATAAACCACAACATAAACCAGTTGTGAAGACCACCGTACAAAGTTTATAAAATCTCCACTGCTAGAACAAAACTCATAGCCAAACATATATGATATGATCTGAAGTCATCAGATGATCCTTTTAAGCTAGATTTATCACTTCCATCAAATAAAGGTGTGATATTTCATACGTCTAGATGCTATATTTACAATGTGATGGACAGAAAGAGAGATAAAATGTCAAAGAATAATTTTATCTATATTATCTTCCATTAAAACTATGTGAAATAATATAAGAAATAAGAACCGTTTGCATTTTACTTGCAGTTGAACACCTCCAGGTGGACAGAGATATGTACCAAATATTACATCAATGTTCACATTCATTCTAAACAGAGGAAAAAATGAATATTTTGCATATTTTACATTTTAATGTCTATTTCAATTCCAGTTTACTCTTAAAAAAATTCATATTTTCTGGAAGATAATAAATTGGAAAGAACATAACCAAGTTCATTTATATTATTTGGCACAAAGCTAGAAACCACGGATGAGTCAATTTCTCTGAGAGGAAATTTTCCATGTGAAACTGTTCAAGCTCTTTAAAAAATATATATATATATTGTTCATGGATATTAAAGATAAAGTAATGCTCTAATGACACCCATGCACAAAAATATGAACCAATTATTGGTGTCACAAAAAATATAAGGTAAATTGTCACATCTATTAAAGAATTTCACTGAAAACAGTGAAATGATGATAATAAATTAAAATGAAATATTTTCAAATCAGTGTAAAAGGTTGATATTAAATTATGTACAATATAGGGTAAATAATATGTGATTTAAGGATTGAAACTTAAGATAGTAAAATACTAGTGTCTTCAACAGTTACTAAGCTTTTAGAATTCCGCAAGTTCTGAGTCACAAAAAGTCTGTGTTCTTTCAGAATGCAATGCACAGAACAGTGCCAAGTCATAAAGAAAAACACTAAACACTATATAACAAAGCAGGCTTGCCAGTAATTGTAAACATGGAGGCAATAAATGCTAAAAACACATAAAAACAATCAACATTAGTAGAAAATCACTTTCCCACATGGTGCCTCTATTTTAAGTTTCTACATTATAAGCATTTTTTTGGCTACTTTTATCAATAGTTCAATGAAAGTTTAGGGAATGTTTTTCAACTATGAGGTAAGGCCATTAATATACCTTTTTACTTACTTTTTATTCATATTGTAGTAGTCTTCATAATTATGTTAAGCATTGCAGCTAAAAGCATATAATGATAACCTTTTGATGGTTATTTATTGTTGTCTTTTATTGTACATCCAACAAAAACAGCAATTATGCTTAGCCATCAGCTGTTAGTTACCAAATATAATTATGCTAATTCATACACTGAAAATAAAAATAAAAAATAAAAAAAAACATTGAGTGACATATGCTATTGTTTTTTACCATTAATGCCTATTTTGTATATTCACTTGCCTGAAACATTCAACAACTGTATGTTTTTTCTAGAGCGTGTCATTCAGAATCGTAAACAAGCTCAGGCTGTAAGTATCATTTGCCCAGGCAAGGCTTAACGCAAACCATTAGCAGATATTCGCTCATTAAAACCCAAAATCCATGTGTACGTATTCCTTCTGCTGGGATATAATATGCTGAAACACCCTGCTGGGTTTATAGTATGCCAACATGTTTTACTGGGAGTCTAACATACATTTCTTTCACATTCAAGCAAATGGAATAAAAAATGGCTACATAGATGAAAGCAGCATTGTCAAATAAGTTTTAGGTTTCTTCCTGCCAGCAAATTAGCCAATTATTGAGAACATAATATTATGCTAGCTGTGCAAGAAATCTTTTTACGAGTAACTTTATTCCCCTTCAAACCACATGCCGGGGGAATATATATGGTCTTGACAACATGCTACCGGCAGAAGTCATGATCTATAAACATCTGGATAGGAATAAGCACATCCCACAGTCTATTCATATGTTTTCATTTCATCCAAAAAATATAATGGAAACAGTCATATCTATTGAAGAGTTTGATTGATGATAGTCAAACTGCCAGATAAGCAAGATCAAATATAATCAAAGTCAAAGTGAAAAAACCCTGAAAGAATCATATGGTGGTGAGACGTATGTATACATCTGATAGAATATATCACTTAATGTCTTTTTTATGGTGTACAGGGTGCAGATACAGTTGTTTTAATAATGGCTACGTGTTAGAGATGTCAAATGTATAGTAACTACAATATGCAGTTTACAGAAGAAACCTAACATACAAACTATTTTTTTTTTTATTACTAGCGAGATAAAATGTAATTCAAGTGCACAAAATGTTAAGTCAGTTCTTTTGATAATGGTCAATTTAGGCCCAGTTTCTCGTTGACAGTTCATCCATGATCTATAGTTCAACCCATTCTTTTAACACATGTGGACACAGTTTAAACTAAGAATTGAGGTTGAACTATCGATGAGAAATCGCCCTTAGTTCTCTATCACTTCTGGTGTTATAAAGACTTCTATCAAAGATTCATATTAACGTAGATTTTGAAGGATTTTACTGGTACATGAATATTCTGTAACAATGAATGAACTATTACAAGTCCATAGAAACTAGGGGGAGTGGGGGTCACATGCCCCCCTCCCACTTGTGAGCCTATTTTATTTATCACATTAATGTTTGACATTGGAACCAAAATCTGATACATCTCTACCCGTCAGTGCTCCCACACTCCCAAGGTCATTCCTAGGTATCTGTATTATACCAGTGGTCCACAACTGGTTTATCAAAGGCTGTGGTATGTGCTGTCCTGTCTATGGGACGGTGCATATAAAAAAAACCTTGCTGCTTATCGGAAAGAGTAGCCAATGTGGCGGCAGCAGGTTTCCTCTAA
>JAULBS010087608.1:5599-17960 GCA_032355785.1 Symmetromphalus regularis | reverse complement strand
TCTGTCTGTCTGTCTGTCTGTCTGTCTGTCTGTCTGTCTGTCTGTCTGTCTCTCTCTCTCTCTCTCTCTCTCTCTCTGTGTGTGTGTGTGTGTGTACGTGTACATGCATGTATGTATATACGAAGTTATGTATGTACACATGAATGTGTGTGCGTGCGCGCGCATGGGTGTGTGTGTGTGTGTGTGTATGTAAGTATGTATGTATGTGGTGTATTAAAACTATTAGTACTTTTTATTACAGAGAACGCGGAAGATTTCTTAATACAGCACTCTCTTGGAGATTCCCATGGGTAGAGTAGAACTGTAAAACGCTCAGAGCTACAGATTACGTATACAGGAGCTGTGACATGTGTTTTCCAGTTGTTTGATCACGTGTTAAACTCCTCTTATCAGATTGAAATCATATTTTCATAACTCTCGCCACAGTTAACTACCTTCATTAATACCCAGTATTGTGCCACGTCGCCGCAATCATCAGAAAATCTTGTTTTAAACACAACCCAATCCCGTGTGTGAACGTTGTACAAGTCCTGCCCGTGTTTGCGTTCTGTCTCGGTTTACGTGCATCGAGTGTTTGCGCGATTACCATCAAGAAATAACACCATCATTCTCTCGTATCACGTCGTATAAAAACGTAGATCAGATCACTTGCTCAAGAAGTTCTTTGTATCCAGTGCATTCTTCAAACTGCACGACTCTCTGGTATTTGACATGCACACACACGGACGATAATGTAACATTATCAAACAAGAAACGGATATATTGTTACTACTTATGTTTTTAGCAATTTCTGTTGGCAAAACATTCCCAAATATTTCATTACATCTTTTTTTGAAGCAGAATTTTCTTTCTAAAAGTTTTTTGTGTTTCTTTGCTTAATCTGAGTTGCGGCTTTCAAAACTGATTAAACAAATGCATCATCATAAATTCTGTACGTTGCTTCTTATATATAGCATTGTGTATGTTATGAGATATGTTATGAGATGTTGCCTCAGACATTCATCACAACGTTAGCCTCTTTGTTACATTATTGCTTAATCGTCATTTGGGTGATGAAGCTTAATTTCACTCTTTGAATATGCTTCTGTATGTCTCAATCGGGCTCTGTCTTGTTCTAGCTGGAGGTTCATAACTGATGTAAAAAATGCCATGGTATGTGTTTACCTATCTGCGGTAAAGCGCATATAAAAAATATTTTCTGCCAGTCGGAAAGAGTTGCCTCTATGCTGGTTGCGGGTTTCTTCTGAAGGCCATGAGTTGCAAACACCGTGTGTTTGACTCCTAATAGCAGCTTAATTAACTATCCTTCCCTTTGTGCTTCTGTATGCTGTAAAAGTTATTGATTGAGCTTGTTACATACTACAATAATAATACTATTTGTGTTTCTTTTGTAATGGCTATTGCTGGTGTTCGTCAGATTTTGTATTAATCAGAACTTGACTGTAGGCTTATCTTACTGAGTTCGTCAGCAGACGTCAACAGTAACCTGTTGATCAGGACTGTCTATGTCTTGTGGTGTGGTGTCAGTTGTGGTTGACAGCGATCTTCATTGTTTGTTGCCAAGGAGTCTAACCGCAGACATGTTGGTCTTCTGTCAGAAAGGTCTTCCGGAAAAACAACTTATTAAGAAATGATACGCTAAATATTTAGTCAATTCTGTTTGTGTTTTCTCCCACGCTTTCAAGACTATGTTATGAAGCAGTGTGACATTTAACCGTATACATGCGGAAGTGAACGTTGATAGGGGAAAGGTTGCTGTGCTAAGTTATCTTGACACAACTGTTGTAGATGGGAAGAACGACGGACTTGACAATAAAGTGCTGTACTTATAAAGAATATTATAGTCTGGGTATAATGTCACCTTTCGCGAACACCTGGCATTATCACGGTTTTGACAACGATTCATGAGAACACGCCATCACATGGTCCGCGGCGTACATTTGAAAGTGGGGTGGGGGCGAATCGTGACAACCAGCCAACGTGTTAACTATTGAACTCCAGTCTCCCTCACACTCCGAAAACTCACCGGAATTCGGCCACTTTATTTTGTCATCGAGTCTGAAAATAGTTTTATTCAGCCCCACCCTCGACTCCGCGGCCCATGTAGTAGTTTTGCATCTACTTCAACCAGACAGAAAAAAGAGAAAAGATAAGCTAATACATTAACTTTGCAAAAACGTTTTTTAAAAAGTTATTTGAATAAATGCAAACTGTTTAAATTTATCTTTTCATTTACGTATTCATACAATGGACCGGATGAACTTCTTACGAATATACTACTAGATAAATCAATAAAATGTTCATTGATATCCCGAAAAATAAAACACTTAATTTGGTGGACTTATAACCAAATTTTACTCTGTACTTACAATTAGGAAACGGTCGACAATAACATCCAATGAGAACGACCTCTAATATGAGAATTATATATTAAGTAATTGGGAAACGGGTGACAATAACATCCAATGAGAACGACCTCTAATATGAGAATTATATATTAAGTAACTGGGAAACGGTTGACTATAAGAATCTATGAGAACTGCCATTAACATGATAATTATCTATATATTTGTAAACAAGTAAAGTGATCATGTGAAACAGTGATGGTGTGTTTTGACACGACAAAGCAGAAGATAACTCGTTTGATTTGTTCGCAGGATGACTTCGTGGTGGTCACAGTAATGGGTCGACCAGATGGCGTGCTGAGATCCAGAATGCCCCAAGGTCGCAAATCATCCTTGTAAAACGAGAGCCAACTATCGCTTTCTCAAAAATAATAAATACACACAGTAGGCACAGTTGTATGGTTAAAACATGGCTAGGACTATTGGCAGAGGATGGAAAATAAAGCCTTTTAGTGTATGAACAAATTAGACATTTAGAACATTGCTTTGAGAACTACGGTTGGAGATAGGATGTTCAAAACATTCTGTCATCGGTGTGAGTTTGAAGGGTCTAGATTTATGAATGTGTTGTGTTTGATTGGGTTTCTTGGTGTTTTGTGGCTTTTATAGTTCTGTTTGTCAATTGGAATTCCAGTTGTGTATATGTTATAAAACAGTCGTTGCGTTGTTAGCATGTTATCTTAAGGAAGAAAACATTCCAACTGCCAGCATGGTGTCGAAACGTTACAACATGGCAGTATTGGTGCTGCTCCAAAAGTGTGCTTGTATTTCAAAACTATTTACTAATAAGCAATTAATCACTCAAACAGCAAATAACACTATCTCTGAAATGTGTTAAACGCATTATGAATAGGAAATCATATGTTCGTTTTTAAAGACAGTTAAAATGTGTGGATTTTTTTAAGGGTTCAGCTATCGATAAACAGTTATCAATACTGAGGCGTTGGAACTGTTTTGTCGTTTTGAATTCGACCTACCACTTAATGATTGTACAAAATGTATAACATGAGCAAATTACACAACATAAACAGTTCTAAAATACAGTGATAATAGTTTTGTTATTCCATTTACTACAATAATTAATTGGAACCATCAGTAATATGTATTTACCATCTTCTAAGTTCTCAATAACAAAAACCCGGCGATCAAATAAAAAATTACATTTTTTAAAGTTGTCTGCTAGTTTTGTGTGCGTTGTCGTCTGCCGTTCCGTGTTCGTCTGCTGCTTGCCGTGGTACCCTTTGTTGTTATTACAGTGTCTTCTGCCACAGTGTTCTTTCATCTTATCTTAGATCTTATCGTTTCACCTTCCCATAAACTGGTCGGATAATATTGCAAATGATAATGTTTTTAGACATGTAAACTCTCATCATTTTGCTGAGGTTCTCAATGCGTGTTTAAAATGTTTGGAACATTTACCAATTTGCAGGGAGTGGTGCTGTAAAACTGTTTTCATTCCCGCTTCGTCGCGTTCAAGCGGAACGAAACGGTGCTTTGAGGCGTGAAGCTGGGCGTCTTTCTGGTGCAGCGCTGAGCATCTTGTAGACAATTCTAGGACAACACATGTAATAGTCTGTCCGCGATCCTGGGTCAATTCCGGGTGGAGACCTTCACTTTTTATGTACTTTGAGATTTCCCCCATGTAAGACCAACATAGTGCATATTCAAAGACCGAAATGGACCAAACACCGAAACGGACTGAAATGGACCAAAGACCGAAACGGACCGAAATGGATCGAAGAAACACCGAACTGGACCAAAATTGTATCCTGTAAACAATTTCCAGAACATTTTCCAGAAGTTGTAACATTGTTTTTTTCGAGTCTTTTAATATCATTTATTAAAGAAACATGTATATATCGAAGAAGAGGATATTAGAACTTTCCGTACATTATTAACAGGATAAAATTGTGATCCATTTCGGTGTTTCTTCGATTCATTTGAGTCCTTTTCGGTTAGTTTTGGTCCATTTCAGTCCTTTTCGGTCTGTCGTCGGACCGTAGGACGAAGGGGAGTGTAAAATGAAAAACACGTGTGAAGCATTTTTTGTTATATAAACGATTATTTGCGTTCAGGACCAAATAGCTATTGAACGTTCACAAGACAATTTTTTTAACGCCACTAGGAACCTTTGGAACCAGTAAAATCGCTACGTAGCGTTCGCGGACGCTCGGCTGTCCTAAACGTAGGTACAGTAGATACAATAGATGTTCTGTAACTTGCCAGTATGAAAAACCATAGGCATAATATTTTTTAATAACCTGAAGTGACAACCGACTGTTGCAAGCTGCATGTATCGTTACAGTGGTGCCCTATAGTTTACATGTACGAGAAGTGAAAAGCGATATGACCGAACAACCAAGATTTATCGTTTAGTGTCTACCGAGCATTAGGCTTTTTAAATACTTATCGGTGTAAGACAAATTGTGAAAATGTATCATATACATGGTTCCGTGTCCATAGATAAATATATAAAACACCTTAAATAAAATTTACCTAGCATCACCGTAGGACGGATTTTGAAAGCGTGTGTGTAGGGGGTGGGGAGGGGGAGGCAAAACAGGTATTGCAAGTTTCGTTAAATGTTGGACTGGAGAAAGGAATCCTCACACGAAATACAAACTGGCCTTCCTACTTCTTCAAGGTTTATGTCTATATATTTTAAATCCTAATTAAACATTTAATACATTTATATGTGTGATGAACACACGTTTTTAATATTAAAAATGGTTATTTTAAATGATACTTTAAATATTAAAACTAGGCATATTGTTAAAATATCTCTATGTTTCCATCAGCTAAACATCTTGTTGTATTCTGGAAGAAGAAAAAAGACAGGTCATGAGAAATATAATTAATGCTTTCCTGAAATGAATATATTATAATACACAAACCAGATGTGGAATTTTTATATTTTTTTCAAATAAAACAATTCAACCTGTCATTATGGCATTAAAATTGGCACTAAAAGTGTGAATACCGGGCGAAGTATCAGTCGCATTTTGACGTCTATCCGCAACTTCTTTCTGATTTACATGACCTAGACGCACTCTTATATTTTCAAATTTAATATTTTGTAATTATCACATATATTAGTTATAAACAATTTGAAATTAATTGATCTCTATAAATATAATTGTCTAATTAACTCTACAATGTAAACAAAAGCATAATAAAGACGAACTCAAGTTATAATCGTATGTAGCCATATTATGAAGGTTCTCTTCCAAACTTGATATGGCCACCAACGTGATGTGTTGTCATCTCAAGTATACTAGTAGATTTGTGGTTCGAATTTAATTTAATTTAATACATCAATTCTTGTCGGACGCAGTTTTAATTATTTCCCTTTGGAACAGTCTTTACCCCAGCACCCGATGTTTCCTTTTGTGCTGGGGTTCGTTAAATAAATAAATAATTAAATAGGAACAGTTGTTTTTTCTGGTAGTAAATTATTTTAATAGTAATCTGTTCTGATGAGAGTATGCTCTTTTAAATGCAATTAATTTGAACAAATATTTAATTTTATTATTACTAATATTTTTTATTTATTTATTTATTTATAAAGGACTTCCACTCTGTGCTTCTATCAGACAGCTTCGTTAACCTTTGAGTATTAATTTTATAATACCCCTTCAACCCCTTCAAAATTCTCAGACCTGCCCTACCCCTGAGTTTCGTGCCTATATAAAACGTGAGAATCGATGAACTGACAGCCTACCAGTCTATTTGTGAAGAACGGTAATTTATGTTTAGCCGGGCAAATGCCGGAATGAGAGAAATGCCGACGAGCATGATAAATTGATAGCTATTGAAAGCTTTTCTCTGGATATCCTTGGCGTTCCCCTATTGCTCGTCAAGCTCCGGTAGTTTAGTGTCATTTGTAAGTGTTTTACCCATCTCTCGCGAATCTTGAGAATAAAAAAAATTCATTGTCGACACTTTTGTTTGAGGTAGCGAATACATTTCTTTCAAGATCAGATTTTTTTTGTGTTTTTAACAAGTTTTAGGTTGGGTTTTTTTTCGGAGAAATGTATTTGGTTTATGTCTTTAGACATATGTTAAAATGATTGTACCATGTAACATGCAAAACAAGGTGATTAACAGAAAAAGACAATTGAATTCATTATTTTATCTGCGTCTCACCTAAATAAATACTATATCATATAAAATTATAAAATAGTTCATATATTTTACAAGCAACTTAAGCCAGAGTCACAAGAGATAGGATAAAAGAAATGACAAATAAAACATTAAACTAATCAGTACAAAGTAACATACAGTATTTACAACCCATTCTTTAAAACAAGATGCATGTAGTGATCAATAAACTTACAAGTTATGTTTAGGTATCTTGATTGGGTACAAGTGGCGTGCAGGGATTTGGTGATGCCAACTCCCTGACTGTATGCCCCCAAGACCAAGACCTATAGAGTCTAATTTTAATTTCACTCCTTGATTGGATGGCCCCTGAAATGGATGCCCGCGCCGTCGCCCCTTCTGTCCCCCTTTCTGCACGCCATTAGGATTGACAAATTTTTTTGTTTTTTTTATCCTAAAATGTATTGTATTTCACTATTTGATAAAAGAAAAATGAAACAGGATTTTTAGAAAAAGCTAATATTACTGTAAGTTTAATCAAGTAGATGAATTTTAACAAGAAATAAAAAAAAATTAGGTTACAGCTGATCGTATACACTTCGAAAACCCCCCACATGAAATAAGGAATCAAAAGATGTGCTTGAGATAACAATGCTTATTTTAGTACCATTAAATAGGGAAAATATCGGAACCAATAATGGACTTCGAGACAGCCCATGTATTCGAGATTATAGAGGTCTACATAATGAAACGTAGTTATATTTGTACAATGTAGGTCCTAAGGGATCTATGAACAAACCCGTTAGAGTTTGTACTCATGAATCACTTTTAAAATGCTGATAATATCAATGCTTGCCTATGAAGAAACTCACAAAAACACAGAGAATAATTGTTTTACCAATAGAATGTTACACAACAAGATTTTATCGTCTATACTGAAAAAATAATGATTTCATAACCATCTCGCCACCAGACACTGAGTTCTTCTCCTGATGCTCTGGTGTCTGTACATAACTTGTGCAGCGTTAGAATTTATCTATAGATGCGTTTACCTTCTGAGAAAAAAGAATTCAGGCTGTTGTTTTTTCTAAATCGGTTACGCCATCACCCGTGTTTGCTTTGTAACAGAACACGTCTATAGCAGTATTAATACACAGGTGGTACGTAAGTAAAATATATTTTATATTTCTCTCCGAACCATTTCTCACCGTGTGCTCATAACTCCTGACACAATTGTAAAACCAGTTGCCACGACTTCTGCTACAATTGCAAAGAAATCTTTATTAGTTTTCAGTGCTTCAAGATTTTATCACTGTAACAAGACACGGGCAAAGAAAAGTGAATTGGTCCTGGGCTGCGATTCAGTGTTGCGATAGACATGGCCAGTGCTAGTGAAGGTAATAGATGTCGCTAGGAATTAGCTGGTCTTGTCATCTAAGGGTCTTTATTCTTTGGTTACTTCTGATTTGTTCTGCAGAAGCACTTTCAAGTTGACGACCCTTTTCTTGCAGTACGTTGTGATAACCGTCTCTCGGTTGCCAACGTCATAGCACTGTCATGTCTTGACGGGTCTTGACGACTCTTGACAGCAGTTTGGGTAATGTTGAATGACATCGTATTCTAGATATCACTGTGTCTGTTTAGTTTAAAGTTTAAACTGGTGAATTTTGTCAAACAAAAGAAACCGTTGAAATACTGGACTCTTACAAAAGGTCATCTCATGTTAACTAAGTATGGGTGTAGTTGTATTAGTGTAGGAATTAATAAAGTGTTTATTAGTGACAAATGCAGTGTTTATTTTTATTTATAATTAGTATATTTTATAATGGAAAGTGCGCGACACGTTTTTGATTATTAATACTATTTTAATATTATGAAACAGTGGCGTTGGAACGAAATTCATATTAGAGGGGCTGCAAATACTAAGAAGCAACTGACATTACCAAAAAACACAAGAATAACATTAAAATTTTAAATTATTGGGGGGCTGCAGCCACCCCAGCCCCCACGGCTCCAACGCCCCTGTGAAATAAGCATCAGTTTTTCCATTTAATTCTTGTGAAACAAGCTTGAATCCGTCACTTCTTTATTTTCGTTCATTTGTTGATATAATTATATTTACTGTGTTGTGCAGTAATGACACAAGAATCCAGAATTGGCAACGTTATCATCAATGTTTGGCAGCTATTTGTGAGAGTGAGCTTTCACTATTTTTCCTGTACGTTCTTCCGATTGTGCATTCAGCAGAAAAAAACGCTTTCGATCATACTAACAGATCTGTCGTTTCGATTTGGTCTTTGGGGAGATGTAAACTGTAGCAGTTTTGGCTATAATGTTACTACAGTTGAAGTGTTTTCACAAAACGTGCTAAGTCTGTGTGACGTTTATTTAAGACAATGTTTTACCATTCCTATTGCATGCAGAAGACAGTGACAAAACCTCGGATACAATTTTATATGAATTTTGTACAAATCATATTACAGGAACGTGGCAATATAATGAAATTTATATGGATGTCTCCAATTATCCGAATTATAGACTTGGTTTAGTGAAAAGACTTTAATTTTCCTGTACACGTACTAACGAAATATATCTCATTTAAACCGAAAAAAACGGTTGAGTTCGTTCCGGTTAATGATCGTAATCTAAAAATGCCAGAGTTTAAAAGAACTGTGAAAGTTAGTTCTGAGAAAACACAGAGGTAAACACTATGCTGTTCAAGGGGAAAAGGTATTAAATTGGAATTCTAAAATTCTGAAATAATTCATATCTCTGCACATTCCAAGGGAAGTGACTCTAAAAAAAACTTTTCATTTTGTAATTACAATAAGATAATTAACATATGAATTTAAGATAGTCTGTAATTTGGTACTTATGTAGTAAGAATATAATATATTCCTAATTTTCAGTTTAAAACAGTCAAAGAAAATAACATATAAATCAACTTCACAGTTTGTCACACAGTTGTAATTAATTAAAAAAAAACTATAAATAAATAAATTAAAAAAAAAAACTTCTGATAATTATGTTTACAGTAAGGGGTTCATAAGATTACGGTATATGAGATACTTAAAATATTACGTTCTTTTTATCTTTTCTCGGTGGGGAATCTTCCTCACCTGCCGCCATACATTACGGGGTTTTTTTTCAGTTAAAACTATTTAAAACGAAGACGAGTATTATGTTAATATAGATTTGTCATTCTAAAATGACCACGGTAATTACACCTCGCCCCAAGTTACGCCTAATATATTTTTGTGAAACTGTTTCGTTCCGCTTGAACAAACAGTTTGAGGAAAAAACCCACAATTTACGATACCACTTCGAGAAATCGTCAACTTTGCAAAACATTTGTTCAGAATGTACAAAGAAATAGCAAAATAAATGAGCTTTTTCGTTATAAAAATAATCAGCTGTCCTCCTGTGCTCTAGGTTTTATGGTGGAATTAAGAGATAGGAATCTAGTGAGGCAGACGATAAGATCGGACAACCAATGAACGCATCAGAAGCTTGGTTACGAGAAATACAGACAACCTGCGAGTGCGGTAAGAAAAAAACGAAGATGTTTAAACACTTTACGGCAAGTTTGATTGGTTGCCGAACTCTGTTAAACGGTACTCGCTGGTTTTGATTTGTTTCACCTCTGTCGCTGTTCCGTTACACTGGCGGGAATTAGTCGCGGTTTAATACAGTAGTAGCGTTTACTTAACGTAGATGTTTGGTGGTGGTATTACAACTGACATCTAATGTTTCCACGTGCAATGAATATTTTAATATTGCACCTACGTCGTTAATTTACACGATTGATGAATAAATAAATTAATGAAAAATTGATGGGACAGGATTCTTTCAGATTTCGTGAACACTTCGTATGAACATTGAAACCATTGAAAGCTGTTAATAAGTACATACCTTACAATTTGAATCAGCTAAATTTAACAAAAATATTTTAAGTTTCTATTACAACAGCGACTGTATCATATACAGTTATTTTTGAAAATAATTGTGATGTTTCTGCAGTTTACAAGGCTGTGCAAACTAGTAATAATTTAATTTTCAAAATATTTACTGAAGATGATTTGAGCAAAATTAAGGCACTGCGAAAGAGTGCCATCATTGACTATTGCCATTCTCTCTGTATATTTACTGATGTTAAATTAACGTGCTGTGATGAGATTATTAACCACATATTGGTGTTTTAAATGTCAGTTTATCCATTTTGGATGTTCGAAATGTATTGAAGAGTAAATACAATGATGGTTTAATTAATTTTGTTTTAGAATCTTAACATGTTACTGTTTGTTTAGGTAATTTAAGGTTATTACCATGACCGTATTTTAAAATCATTTTAGTCTCAGTTTCATTCAAGAGCACGACGTGGTCTCATGGATTATTTTATTTAGGTCGATGTATTAACCTAATTGTTTTGTTTCGTTTTTCATTTCAAAAGGTAGAAAATATTAAAGTGTATTATGAGAAAACTAATATAAAACATACTCACCATTATATTATACACCTTGTTATATTTATTATTGTTGTTTTGTACATTCCAAAATTAATGTGTGTATCTTATTTAGGCCTATTACTACTACTACCTCCACTATTACTACTATTACTACTACTACTACTACTACTACTACTACTACTACTACTACTATTATTATTTGTGCTTGGGTAGGAGTTCAGTAAATCAATATTAAATAATGTATGTATCTTGTTTATATATCACACTTTGGTTAACCTAAATGTTGTCGATAAATTTGGCATTAAAAGCTATTGATTGATAAACACCGGAAAAAAACCCTTTATAGTGTTAAAATTCGTTTTTTCTACTGCCTTTCTCGACGTCTGTGAAAACGTTAAACTCTGATTTCCATCCTGACAATACTTTTGGCTGTTTTCTGTACCGCTGACGCTAAACTGACGAGTGTCACGCTGCCATTTCCCGCCATATTTCGTGCACGTGTTGATGTACTGTCATCATGTCTCCCATTTCCACCTTCCCTCATTCCAACGTGCAAGTGTTTTGTACATCAACATGCGCTTCTTTGTGGCAGAACGTAGCATTTCAACGAGTTTTTCTCTCTGACAAAGTACTAGTCTTTCATCTCCTGTAGCTCTAGTCTGATTTATCACGTGTGACACCTTTACTGCCGGTTCAAGGTAATTAGTAGGAACCAGCCTGGATGGTATTGCATACGGGTACAAGTTGAAACGTGTGAAACAGTCTTTTGATGTTCACAAGTATGAAGGATTAAAGCTAATTTTATTGTTCATTATTTTAAGCATCGTTTTAAATTATCACAAATTGCATTCAAAATCAGTTAAATGACACCAATTAAATGTTAGAAGCAAACCTATGTTCGTCCAATGTTGTAAAATATGTCGTTTATTAAACTGAATGGGAGAAAGACGTGTCAAGAATTAGGAGCATAATAAAAAGTGTATTTTTTACTAAAGTAATTCACACATTTCCATGTCAGTATCGTTTAGTTATTTTCAAAGTATGGGGAAAACGCATTTATTTTGTATATTTTCAAGATAAACGAAACTGTATAGAAAATATAAATACATATAAATATCAAATATAGAATAAAAAAAATTAAAATTGTGAATTTACAGGAAGTTTTGAAAAATAGTTACTTTATATGCATGTATCTCAAAACCCTACAAAATGTTTTGCAAGGTGTGGACCACTGGATCCCCCGAAACTTGCTCTTATACACGTGCTTAGTTGACAGAAATGTGTAAAAGTTTTGTGGTGGTTGTGCACAATATATAAAATAACATTTTCCCTCAAGGAACTGGTATGTATGGTTGTTTTGTTTGGGGGGGGGGGGGGGGGGGGGGGGGGG
>JAULBS010087597.1:0-17960 GCA_032355785.1 Symmetromphalus regularis | reverse complement strand
AGACAAGCACAGCGAGTCCTAAGACAAGCACAGCGAGTCCTAAGACAAGCACAGCGAGTCCTAAGACAAGCACAGCGAGTCCTAAGACAAGCACAGCGTGACCTAAGACAAGCACAGTGAGTCCTAAAACAAGTACAGTAAGTCATGTAATACAGGAGTCCTAAGACCAGCACAGTGAGTCCTAAGACAAGCACAGCGAGTCCCAAGACAAGCACAGTGAGTCCTAAGACAAGCACAGTGAGTCCTATGACAAGCACAGTGAGTCATAAAAATCAGTCATATCTTTGCACTATCCAATCGCAAGTGACATTTTGACAAAGCCATAATTTAACCCTTGATTTAAAACAATTTCTCTATAAGAATAAAATGGTTTTGTTTAAAATTTACATGAACACATCCTACTCTTAACAGCATGATAGAAAAAGTCTCTCAGTGGGGTTGTACAGATGATGACAAAATTGGTTTTAAGATCATAAAAATAACAAACTTGCCGTTTAGAAATCCTAGAATTCACTTTATTTTGAAAATTTGGATTTTACCGATCTCACAATAAATAAGTTTAAACTAGATCAAACAACAGATAAAAATGAATCATCTTCACATGAGACCAGTATTTGTTTCATTTATACATGGCTAGTTTTACATTGATGCTGTTCCACATGCACTTTCCTTTGTGAGCAAATAAATACAGAAAATTGTGGATTACATCTATTTACTTCCACAGCAAAATGCACAAAGAATTGCATCAAAAACAAACTAGCTTTACATAGAATACAAAACTCACACACAAAGAAATGTATGTATAGAAAACTTACAAATGGACAGTTAGATTTAGAATAGTCTAGTACATGAGATGACACTCCTGTCCTGGACAGAATCTTTGACTAGGTCAAAGTTTGTGTCCATGACAGGCATGTTTGCACAGATATAAAATTTTATGAGAAATGATTTATAAAGGAAAATAGCAGATTTAGAAATTGTTATTGATCCTAGCTTTGTTTTGACAGTGACTGACATTCACTCATCCACACCCTGGTTTTCATCCTCCTCTTCATCCTCGGCCATCTGGATTCGTTTTTCACTCTCAGAAGACAGTTTAACAACTCTGGATGAATTCCACCCATCACCACTAAGCTTAGTATGTTCCTCATCCACATCTTTAGTAGTTCTATCCCAGCGGTTAGTTTTATGTATTTTGTCAGCTGTTTCACAAGACTGTGCCTCAAAGCTCGTATCCATTTCAGTAGTACAGCTTGTTTGGGAATCTGTTACAGGATCCTCATCTGGTAAGCGTATCTGACTAATGTCTTCTGGCATTTGTGGATAATGCATCTCTTCAGGGTATAAATCTACACATTTGTCTTTTTCTGTGTTCTCAGGTTTTAATGGTTTCACTTCCCGGTCTTTCTCCCCACTAGAATGTCTCTCTTTCTCATCTTTGTCAGGACTGTCTTGTTTTTCAGTTGTCTTACTTTTATGACTATATTCCTTATCTCGACTCCTATGCACCTCCTCTTTATCTCGACTCCTACGTTCATCATCTGTATCTCGACTCATTTGTCTTTCTTCTTTATCATGACTCCGATGCCTCTCCTCTTTGTCATGACTCTTACGCCTCTCATATCTTTCTTGACTCCTATGCCTATCTTTATCTCGACTCCTATGCCTCATATCTCTATCTCGACTCTTTTGTCTCTCATCTTTATCTCGGCTCTTATTCCTCTCATTTCTATCTCGGCTCCTATGCCTCTCCTCTTTGTCTTGACTCCTATGCCTTTCCTCATTATCTCGGCTGGACCTCACATCTCTATCTCGGCTCCTATGCTTATCTTTTTCTCTACTTCTATGTCTCTCATCTTTACTCTTTCTCTTTCCCTCCTCATGGTCTCGTTTTTTCTTTCTGTCACTATGGTGTCTTTCTCTTGAATTTTCCCCCTTTCTAACTTTTTCCCTACTTCTTTCCCCACTCCTATCCCTAGATTTTTCTTTATCACTCTTTCTTATTATCTCTGTACTTCTCTCTCTTTCTCCTGATTTCCCCTTCCCATGCTTCCTCACCCTGTCCTCACTCACACCTTGGTCTCTACTTCCTTCCCCATTTTCAATCTCATTATGTTCACCTCTTTCACTCTCACCCAACACACTCTCCTTTCTTTTCTTATCGTCTTTAACTGATGGACTTTTCACTTCTCCTTCAGGATGTTCATATGCATTCAATTCATCCTCATTCGCTCCACTTTTCTCTGACCCCACTTTAACGGCCTCCCCCAGATCACCCTCTTGGTGCTGATCGTTGATGGTTTCTCTCCCTTCATCTGACGACTTACCCTTCTCCAAATCATTGGACTTCCTACTAACACCCTCCCTAGATTCTTTCTCTCCTTGTTCCTGAAAAGAAATACCTTTGTCTTCATCAGCCTCCCATGGCGATTTCTCTCGTTCTTTTTCTCCATTTTTACCTTCCTCCTCATCTCTGGTTTTACTAAACTCATCTTCTTCATCATCATCATCATCGTTGTTCTGTTTGTTTTCCTTCTCTTCACCTTCTTCTCGCTCCTCATCCTGCATTTGCTCATCAGCATCATCCTGATCGGCGCCAGTCAAGACTCGCTCACACTTTCTCAGCCTTATCCTCTCCTCTCTCTCCTGCTCAAGTCTCATCAGCTCCTCTATCTCCTTCTCCATCAAAACCCGCCGGTCAGAGATCATTTCTACAAAACACAAACACACCACAGTCTCAGTGTTACTCCAATATTAGCTCAAACTGAAGACTAGGTCCTGGGATTACTGAATAAAAAACAAGATAAACATGAACTGTTAAAAAAAACCTTTAAAGACCAAACTAAGTTACGTTTCGTCGCTGTATGCAATCATGACATTAATACTAATTTAGCTATTTAGGAAAACATGAATATGACCCTTTAAGAGAGGTGGTCATATAATACAGGTGACCAGATAAGCAGGTTTAACAGCAAGCTGTTATGACATGAGAATCACAGCAAATCATATCAGCACTTTTCAAAACTGTGGTTGTCACAAAAATCACCATTTCTGAGGGTTTTTTGTTTGTTTTGTTTAAGAACACCATTAGAGCACATTGATTTATTAATCATCAGCTACTGGATGTCAAACATTTGGTTATTTTGACACTTAGTCAAGTGTGAGCCAGCCTCCAATGGGTTTTGAGCCACTGTCATCAGTTTGACCACCGAGGCTGACCATTTGTGAGAAAGAAAATATAACATCAAGGCATGTTTGTAATGCAGGACAAGTTGCTCTTATGATCATACAGTTTTATGGTCAAATTCTACTGGAAAAGACAACGTGTGTGAAATAAGCACTAGTTACCACATCGGATCTGCAAACTTTGTAGTTTACTTATGCCATTTTGGAAACATATTTCTTGCCCTGATGTGGTTCCTATCAATTATTGGCTCCGGTGGGATAGTGGTTAAGCTGTTGGGCTCACAGATGGTAGGTAATGGGATCAAATCTCAGTTGAGGCATGGGATGTTTACTACTGATACTGGCTCCAACCCAAAGTAAGTGTTCTGCAAAGTTCAATGGGTTGGTGCACACCACATGCACTGACCAGTGGTCTAGAGTTGGTTTATCAAAGGCTGTGGTATGTGCTGTCCTGTCTGGCTAAAGTGATTATAAAAGATCCCTTGCTGCTAATCGTAAAGAGTAGCCTATACGGATATAGCAGATTTTCTCTAAAGACCATGACAAACAAAACACCACACATCTGAAATAAAATAGCTGCGAAATAAAAACAATGTGTTGGGGTGTCATTAAACAAACAATCCTTTCCTTCCCCATAACAGTTAATATCTTATAGACAGTATCATGAACCCAGACAAACACCTCGGCAATAAATGTTACAAATTTACTTCAATTCTAGCCAGTTGTAAGAAACAGTTAATCACATACTGGTATAAAAGATACCTAAACAACAAAATGGAAGAAAAACATCAATAATATCTAGGAAACATACAATGATCATAACCATAAACTGCATATTTAATTAGCAGATGAAAACCAGTGTATGTGTACAAGATTTCAATACTTACCTAGTTCTGTGATATCTGGCAAAACATTTACAATAATCACATGAAAGGGAATACAAACATTAAAAACAAAAACTCACATAATCGCAGATTTTAGCATCTTGTAAACAATTTTAGCAAATTAAAGTAACTTTTTACCTTACAAAGATTTATCTTCTGAGACATCTTCATACGTTTCACATCTCTATCTTGCCTACACAAATATTTATCTAGAATATTTACAGAGGATGTGTGAGGACGTGTTTGATGATAAATATATGATGTCCCTTGAAATTTTAATGCTTTCTCTGTGAAATGGTTATCCAACAAAATTAAATACAAAACTTTTAATTTTTAATTTATGACTGCAATCGGCAATGTCGCCATAAAATCTGCCATATAATTGGTTTACAGCAGGATTGTACTGTCATTCCAAAAATATAAAACTTTGCTTATTTTCATGAAACTGCCACTACAGTGCCACAGTAAAATGATTTAGAGATGTCAGGTTTCGTCATAAATCTGTCTGATTTTCAACAACTTATTTTATAATTTTTATGCAATGTTCATTATTATGTGTCTACAAGATAAACTGTCACCCGTCCTAATGTCATTTTTTTAAGATAAACTTTTGTACATAGCTGGGAAGATGTTGACATATAAAAAGATGTCTCAGAAGACAATCGCAGAAAATCTGACATTTACATTTAAAAGATACAACTAATAAAAAGTACATATATCTGACAAATGACAAAATTATTTCAGTGAAAACTTCTCTTTTAAACAAGTTGTTAAAAACATGACTGATGAATCTCACCTGAGAACTGCAAGAGGTTGTTTGAAGAAAACATCATAACCAAACATTTCAGTTACAATTATTACTAAGAGATGAAATACATGTGTACCACAATATGTATTTTACTGATAACAGGTCAATGATAATCTTTAGCTAAAACAATTCATGCTTTGGGACATAATTCCAAACACAACTGCCTACTGGCTCCCCCAAAAAAATATATCAAAAAGAAATATTAACATAATTTTTGAAAATAAGGTAAACAATATGTTATTATTGAATGAAAACAAATATTCAACATGTCAAGGGGAATAACTCCAAATTATTTTATTAAAGGGGATTTAATCTTGACCCTCCAAGAACAATCAGCAAATGATTTTTTTAATAGGAAAACTATAAAAATTATGTTATTGAATGAAAATAAATATCCAAAAAGTCAAGGGGAATAACTCCAAATTATTTGTATTAAAGGGGATTTAATCTTGACACATCCAAGAAAAATATTAGCAATTTCTTTTTTAAATAAGGAAAACAATATGTTATTGAATGAAAACAAATATCAACATGTCAAGGGGAGTAACTCCAAATTATTTGTATTAGTGGAAACAACAATCTTGAACTTCATCACCATATAAGATTTCAAAAATAGTTAGACCACGTCCAATCACTGTTCACAAACTAAACCATAAGGCAAACTATTGATAACTAGCAAAATTATCCTTTCCTTCAAAGCTTTCAGTTAATAATAACATGTACGTCTCAGTACGTGACGAGGCCAAGTAAAACAAATTAGTTACCATCCTCTCTTGAACAAGTTCTATGCTTTCCCTCAATTGTTATTTCATATATATTTGGCATGAACATGTACAAACTCCGTCCACCTGCACTATTCCACAGCAGTTATTTCTATGAGTTACCTTTAGGAGTCCCCATTTCTGGATGTCATAATGTTCGTATGTTCCTCAATGTTCCCACACTTTCATCATGTTTGGGTGCAATGATATACCGGTATACCGCAATACTTGCCGAGCACAATACATAGCACGATATGGTTTTATGTATTGATATATATCTACCTAATGAGTATCTGTCTTGTAAAACCTATGATTATCACAGTAAGTTATAAAAATAAAAGTTAAACTTAATTAAAACATAAATCTACTGTCTATATATTCTCTTTTTTCTTCAGAAATTGGTACAGGCCTGCCTGCCTGACATATGTTTAGTAATTAGTATGATAGTATCAAAATACAGTAAAACTCACGTATAATGTACCAGTAGGGACCAGCATTTTTGGTCCATTATATACGAAATCCGTATTACACGTATATGTATACACCATATTTTGTCTGTTATACACATAAACCGTGCTTTGTCCGGTATATGTATACCGTACACTGTTCGATATACATGTAAATTTGACACTGTCTGATGTACAACTGCTTGCCTACAGCATGTTTAGTGTCCAATTGAACCCGTGTAGATACAAATTATTTTCCTTGTGTATCCTATCTCAAGAAGTTGTCTAAAAGCACCGCACAAACTTGTTCTCCACCCTCACGCAAAACACTCATTGCGTTAGGATCAACTGGGTTGTTGTACTACCTATGGACTTGCATAACTAGTGCGACCGCCCGCTACGCTGCATGCCAAATTTTCGTACATGTACATTGTATTTTATAATTCGTGAGCGTACCAGTCCCGCCATGCGACTGACAACTGAAAGAACGAGTAGGAACAAAGTTCACTGATGTTAAAAAAATGCTTTATTTTGATTTTTATGTAGAATAACGTACTATACAGGTTTTTTTTCCACATTCTCATCGATTTCTTTACTTTTCACGAAGGTACACTTTGGCCAGGAGGAGTACGTTATAGACGAAAGGATTTCAAAGGAAATGCATTACACTGGGACCGAAGATTTGGGTACGATATACGCAAGTGTCCGATATACAGAGGCCATCATATGCGAGGTTTTTTTTATTGGAATTATCGTTAGACGGGACCGGGACTTGGAGTTTCAGTACGGTATAAGCGATTGTCCGGTTTATCCAAGGACGTTATACGCGAGGTTTACTGTATTTTCAAACAATATCTTGTATAAATTTTGTATATTTCAGATGATTAGAAAACCAGTATGCAACAAGCTGGATGACATCCAATGGCCGATGATTAATAAATCAGTGTTCTCTAGTGGTATCAAACAATATACAAGTAGAGCCCAAAATTCTGAATGCATCAATATGAAAAACAAGAATTAAAACAGTTTATTTTACTGTTATGTGTTTGACTCAGAAGTCAAGTGGTAGGAAAATGAACTCTCAAGCTTATGTGTCATAATTTCCAAATGTTTGACATCCAATAGCTGATGATTAATAGATCAATGTACTCTTGTGGTGTCATTGAACAAAGTTACTGTTATGTAAATTACAAACAACAAAACAGTGGTTTTTTTTCTCAATTTTATTGTTTCATTGCACAAAATGACACGCATCATATACATGTACAATAAAATAAGGACATGTTTGCTACACAGCAATAGTGAACAAGATTGAGACAATGTGCAAATGACTGAATTTATGTAAAATCATCAAATTTTGACAATGTATGCCAAATGAACAAGATGGCTGCTGCCAACAGGCAATGTTAATTAATCATGCATGACAATGAAAATGTATGACTATGTAAATGTATGTCATTTAGTCAACTCTTAATAATGGTAAATGGCTTAGCTCTGCACCATGTCCTAAAGACAATGTTAAATATTTTCAATAAAAACTTAGTCTGAACAATGATCTACAAACGTCAAATTAAAATTTTCATAAAATCTTAGAATGTATGATAATCTAAAGATAAAGAGGAAGTTAAAATTTTCATAAAATCTTAGAATGTATGATAATCTAAAGATAAAGAGGAAGTTAAAATTTTCATAAAATCTTTGAATGTATCATAATCTAAAGAGGAAGTTAAAATTTTCATAAAATCTTTGAATGTATCATAATCTAAAGATAAAGAGGAAGTTAAAATTTTCATAAAATCTTTGAATGTATCATAATATAAAGATAAAGAGGAAGTTAAAATTTTCATAAAATCAGCTCTGCCGTTTGATCTAAAAAGCAAGTTGAAAATTTCATAAAATCTACAGAATAAAACCTATTAATAAAAAACATTTTATGCACAGTTTATTATAGCAAAAGAAGTGTAAATTAAATACAAGTGTACTGCATAAAATGCATGTGCAGTTTGTGAGAATTACTGGTACTTCATTTACAGAAAAATGCCTTTGTAGTAAAACTGGCTCATTGGAGTAAAGCATGTTCAAAGTAAAAAACTGGCTCATTGGTGTAAAGCATATTCAAAGTAAAATACTGACTCATTGGAGTAAAGAACATTTCAAAGTAAATTTATTGCTAGAGTTTAAGAGATCATTCAACAGTTGTTTAAAAGTGGATTCAGAATTGTCTCAAGTTAATGAACGCAAGAAAGGCAAGTGGCCAAACATGAGATAAAACTAATTCAACACAATTACAATATACAAACTTATTTCTAAAAGAAAACTGGAAAAGGGGAATTAAGGAGATCATCCATTATAATAAAGTATTTGGAACACTTCAGCAATTTCATTTACTGGCATGTACATGAATATTGTTGTTAATGGTTGTGTGGCAATATTCTAATTAACATAACGGCAATAACCCAGGTTTTTAAAGTGCAATATCAGTTTTCCATAACATTCAGGCAACTCAAATATTACACAGGCCAGTCAAAGTGTAGATGTCAAAGAGAGGATGCACAACGCCCGAGTGGCAAGTCATAAAATATTCCAAGTGCATTCAATGTATGTTTATGGAATTCTAATTTGCACTGCTAGTGTGGCGTTTTAAACTCAGAAAGGGAGATAAGTGCATTCAATGCATGTTTATGGAATTCTAATTTGCACTGTTAGTATGGTGTTTTAAACTCGGCAAGGGAGATAATTTCTTTCATCTGCAGAGCCAGTCATCTATCCATATTACTAAGTAATACTATGAAACACACAACAACAATACATGTTTCTAGATCAACTAATACATGTATTAGTACAAATATCTCTAACAACAGACCATCGGTAATCTCAATACATGACAAATACATTATGTAGTTAGCTAGTGTGACATGTTACTTCAAAGGTGTGTGATAACGATGTTTTTTATTTATAGTTGGGGATTTGAAATCCTGTATGATTTTCTTTTAACAATCACTCACCTTTTGAAGGTAATCACATGAAAATGATACACACAAAGTATTTCATATATCAAAAGTATTCTAAAGCTGCTTTCGTGTATAAATAGTGTGAAACAAACGGCATAAATCGTGTGTTGTATGGTTGTTTTAATGTAAATCCAGGAATCTAATTCTTGTAATATTCCCAGAAATTAAATGTAACGGAATCCAGTTAAATCAATATTAAACCAAACTTCAATTTTGTTTAATGCTTAATCTGCAGAGATATATGTCTGGCAACATCTATTTGAAAATATAATTTCTATTTCTAGATAACATTATATTTATATAAAATTTTGAATTAGAATTTAGTATGCTGAAAAATAATCTGTAACTGAAATAGTTGGATTCTCATGAACTGTTGTAAGAATGCAAATAGAATTTAGTAGAATATGATGAAATTATTCAAATGATATACAATACACATGTTCACGTGTATGTGGATTGTGGTAAAAACAAAACCAGTATCAATTCACTGTAGCCACATACTGCTTACCAGATATATGAGAAGTTTAAGGTATGATCCAACTTTATAGTTGTATGGAATAAAAATAATATTAGTAAAAAGGTGTCCATTAAATAATATTTTGTTTAACTATAACAGGTTTTGAAATAAGTTGAGAAAGCTCATTCTAGTTACAGGATGTTATCAAATGTTGGTAACATCGAAAACGAAATAATGTTCTCAACAAACTCCTCAAACATGCAGTAAATTTTCATTATTTGTACATAAAATTTTATAAATAAGATATGTATAAAGGTATCAATACTTATGAACAATAACAATGAATGGCATAACATTATTAAGGTATTTAACAGTAAAACATATTGTAATTCTAGACATGATAAATTTGTTGTAACTGATTTATAACCCAAGGATCTAGTAACCTGTCTACTTATTTTGATGCCTGTATATTTACCATATTATCAAATAAATGTACTTCATATTAATTCATTCAGATAGCAAGATAATTTGTTTTTTAATGAAATAAGACAGTTATATTGTAATATGCATAACTGACATTAACTTCTGTTGGATAAAGGTTTATAAACATTTGATGAAACTGAGATCAGAACCTTTTTGCATCAG
Source organism: Symmetromphalus regularis (assembly GCA_032355785.1). Lineage (NCBI taxonomy): Eukaryota > Metazoa > Mollusca > Gastropoda > Neomphalida > Neomphalidae > Symmetromphalus > Symmetromphalus regularis. Next base: position 7,762 of record JAULBS010087597.1, on the reverse strand, counting down.
AACCTGAGTTTAAACACATCATGAGTATATGTGAGTATTTCTAATATACAATACTAATGTTGGTTTAGGTTAACAAAACTGAATGGATTCCATGTTAATAACATTTTAAAATCTCAACTGGGGAATTAAAATTTAGAATCTGGGTTTTGAACTACAAATTATTTTACTTTAATTCATTACATTTTGAAATGAATTTTTCCTGTCATTGGAGCAACAAAGGGACACTACTTTGTCAAGTCATTTACGTTAATCTTTTTTATTTTTGGTAAAAGTGTTGATTTAGAAATTTGTTACGTCTTTACAGTTAATATTATTTAGTATAAAATCTACAAATAAAAGAACATCATATTTCTGTAGGTGATAAATATGTGAAAAAAAGAGAAAAATCAAACAAACCATAAAACAACAAACTGTACACAATGTACATAATAAATATACAAATATATAAACAAGGTTATTTTACACACATTCACTTCACACTTGGCTGTACAGAACAAGTACTGGTGAACAAAACAGTCTTTGTACAATGTCTACATATTGGTCACAGTACCAACACAGTGGTACAAATGGTCCTAGAACACTGAAAAACAACAGCATGCACGGTACCTGAATGGTACCTGATGAACAATTTCGGTGAACATTCTAAAACTTGCATCATACTGGTTATGTTGTAAGACTGTGCAATAAATAAAGGATCAAAGCTTAAGGAAATTTATAATGATTTCAAAACGTGGTAATTTGATAACCAAAATCATTATCCTAGATTTACATGCCATGGTTCTAACTTAATTGGTTTTATGTACAACAAAGAACCATATCATTGGGAAATATATTAAATTAATAACTGCAATCTTATTCCTAGTGTTTCTAGATTTATTTACAAACTATGCCTACCTTATCTCTCTGGGTGTAGGACCAAATTGCAGTTCAGTCTAGTCACATTATAATGATTGAAAAGTTTTAAATCAATTACAGTATGGTATAAGCAAGATGCAATCTTATGACCACTTTTGGTTTAATTCAAAACTGGATATAAGGTAAGCAAATCAAGTTTACACTAGACTGAAGATTGTATTACAGAAAAATAATTTCAGAATTCTTTAATGGTGTCTTTTAGTGCTTATCAAAAGGCAAAAAAAATAATCTGAATTATTTTAGGACTAACCACACTCTTGAAAACAAGTACTGATAAATAATAAATATTTTAAACATCTTAATCATAATCTTAATCAAGAAATAATAAGAAAATAATTTTAAAGTTTTATTCACCTGAAAAGAAAAGAAACTTGAGGTTATTTAAAGTTGTTATGAGCCTATTTGTTTTCCATTATTTGTTTGATGTTGTTACCTAAACAGATGACTTTAGATCGTGGTGATAAAGCCACATGAATTGTCCTATACCAATGCTTTGCACTGATAAAATGTGGTGAGTAAGGCCAGGAGTTTAAATACTAACTACATATATCTCGAAACATTCAATATATACAAACATTCACAACTGATCATAGCTTAACATGAAGATTATTTAAAAGAGCATAATTCTAGTTCCTTTACGAAAGGTTCCTCAGACCCATGCAAGCTTTTTAGCACCATTAAAAATAATGAATCAGGATTAAGGTCCAGACTCTCACTACAACATCTGTCACATGAGTAGATGCCATTTAATCTAGTTTTCAACTGTTAAATGGCCAAACTTGATTCTAAATTTGTGTGTTCATATAACAGAAAGTTCAAGTTTAATATTTCAACACAAAAATCAGTGTTCAACAGAGTTAAAAATTCTATGTTATTAAATGTCTCGCCTTTCCAAATCTTTTTCTCAGTATTTGAAAAAGCTGTAATAATTGATCTGAATCATATTTTATTGATCCTAGTGTAACTGTGATCGAGAGTTTGTTGATACAGAGTTTGTCAGACATTGTCTGTTATTCACAAGTGGTATATCAAAGCCCATGGTGTCAGAATACATAAAACAAATCCCTTCCTGCTAATGAAAACTAGAAACCAACACCAGTCTCATCTTCCACTGAGCTGAGAAAAACTCAAACATGCAACTATGATCATGCTCCTTTAAAGAAATCTGTCATGTTTATATAATGAATGAATATTTTTCATGATATTATGGATTATGGCTGGATTATGCACACTGTCAGGTTGAGACTGCAGGGCGATACAGAACAGAAAGTTTATATAATGAATGAATATTTTTCATGATAATGTGGCTGGATTATGCACACTGTGAGGTTGAGACTGCAGGGTGAAACAGAACAGAAGGTTTGAATCATAATATAAAATATATGGTTGTTTTTAATCACTGTAGATGTTTAATACAGCCAATGAATTTGATGACAAAAATCTGTAATGGATTCTTATTACCGTAGATCCTTAAATAGAAGCCTAAGCTTCTATTTTTTCATGATACTCTGAAACCTGGCCTCTAGTCAAGGCAGACTCCTATTTATTTCTTGCAAAATTTTCTCATTCTTTTTTTATAAAAGTGTGTGGTACTGAAGAAAACCATTATTACAGGAATTAAAATTTTATAAACAAAACCAGAAAATTAATTTTAATAAGTAAAATTTCCAAACAGCAATTAATAGGTCTTTATTTAAGATGGGTATCTATTCAAGAAATGCCTATATCTTTTGTGATGCTCTGAGACCGTTTCTAATCGAGACTGGCCTCTATTAAAGGATTTACGGTAATCAATATTTAGACTGAGATGAAAATGAGTGTGTAATGTAGGTACTACACTAATCAGTGGGTTATGGAAACCTGATTAATGTAGTGTATAGCTGGTGGTATATAGAGAAACCAGGATTTGAGAACACTTCCCGAGGTAGACTGGTTATTACCACGTGTATGATGTTTTAATTTCACTCATCTCACTCCCAAGAGGGTTATGATAAGAAACAAAATTAAATAAAATATTTTTCAAAATATGATTGTCACCTTTTTGGGTGGATATTAATTTTGTGATTAAATACATTTGAGAAAAATGTTAATTACTAATTAAAAGATTTCTGAAATAATTAGTTTTAGATTATTTTTTTTTAGAATAAGTGTGATATAAATACAGTTGTTAGTATCTAAATTAAATTTGGCAAAATAAGCAGTTTTCCAAACTTAAAGCTCATATAACATCAGTTTTATGTTTTGTTTTCAATGGAGAACAAGTGACTGATTTTAACAAAATGCTATTATCCAAAACAGATTTCTGGTTACTCAGGGCTCAAATGAGAAAAACACCAAAATGGCATTACACATATTAAAGTGAATAGTAGTTTCTTTAAGCACATAGTTGTATAATTTATCTAACATTGAATCTATTCCTCCTCACTTCCACTGTCAACTGGAGGCTCAAGGCCGGTGCGTAGTGACACCTGAACGTTGCGATTGATGCTGACAGCGGGGAAGAACACTCCGTGAAGATCTGTGAATGCAACTGGTCCGTGAGGTTCATCATCGATGTAGTAGCTCAGAGTGTGATGGCCAAGGTCAAGTAGACAACCAATCACAGTGCTTCGTTTAATCCCACCATCCGTGCGGTTTGTGTGTTCGTCCATGTGAATAAACCAACTGCGCTGATAGTCAATGTACATGCTCCATGCCTTGTCATCTTTACCTACAAATATAAAACAACCACTCAAAGATATGCATATGTTTCATAGTATAGTATATCCTACTGGGTATAGAATATTCAATGTGATATTCCCCACTATACAACAAAACATTTTTCCTGCATTTTTTCATAAACCGTGACATAATAATTAATAGCTAACACAGGCAATGTACATCGTGACCCGCTAATTGCATGCTTTCAGTCATTGTTTGTTTTCTTCAGAATTCCTCAGTATCACTGCTGACAGTATTAACAGACATTACATCATACAGAACAGCAAGAACTGCAGTGTTAAAATGTTTACACTTAATACTTTGCATTTCTTCATATTTGATGAAAAACAAAATGAACAATACTTTCCTAGCAGTCTTAGCATTTCAAATATGATGTGACAGAGAAATTATGTACCGTTGCATAATGTTGGGGTGAAAAATTGGTGCTATAAGGAATATTGGTTTAATGACCCACCACCAGCCTAAGAATGAACATTGGCTTTTGGGGAATGTACTATAAGTACTTCCTCTTTGCTCATCAGACATCCCCATCCAAAACCAGTGAGACCTAATGTGTGATACAGGAACCATATAAATAGTTCAGGAGAGCTTCAGACTCATTTGAGTTTTGAGTTGAGCGGGATGTAGCTCAAGTGGTAGCATGTCTGCCGGTAAAGCAGTCAGTTATTGGAACGATCCTTCTCAGTGGATCCATTTGCAGTTTGAGCTATTTTCTGTTCCAACCAGTGGTCCACAACTGTTCATTAAAGGTTGTGATATATGCTGTCCTATCTGTGGGAAGGTGCATATAAAATACCCCTTGCTGCTTATCAGAAAGAGTAGCCTATGTGGCAGCAGCAGGTGTCCTCTAAAATAAATATGTCAGAATGACCGTATGTTTGACATCCAATAGCCGATGATAAGATAAAAATCAAAGTGCTCTAGAGGCGTGGGTAAAAATAACAAACTTTACTTTGGGTTTTGTGTCCTACATTATTTTAGCAAGTACCAGACTCCTGGACTACTAAAAACTGTAGTGATTACCATCAAGTTACCAGTGTGTCCTGTCACTGCCTGTTAACTAGCAAACACCTCCAAACCATCTGATAATTTCTTCAAAGATTCCTTCAGTTGTAAATACATGCATGAAGGCTCAGAAATATCACAACTCTAACGTCTGATAGTTATAACTCTGTGACGTCTACTGACAGCACACAAACTCTTATCACACTTTTCACAGCTTACAACAAACCGATTGTTTTACAACTGGGCAATATGAACCAGCAGTTAAACAGAGACAGTTTGTAGCAGAAAAGAAAAGAATATTTGTTGAATGACAAACCAGTAAATTGCTTAATGATCAGCTATTAAGTGTCAAGCATATATTGTGTATATTTTTAACAGATGGGATGTAGGAATGTTTGTGTAATGAAATACTATCACGTTGTGTAACCAACGGCTATTAGATGTCAAATGTGATGTTTACAATAACTCGTTTACAAAAGAAAAGGAAAGCTTCTATAGGCTACATTTTGTTTTTATTCAGGTTTTTTTTTTATGTGTTTCTTTTCTAATAACATGGTCAAGCAACATGGTCAAGCACGTACATTTTACTCATATTTATTTAACACCACCACAGTACATAATTAGCTAATCAATGGCTATTATGTGTCACAATAGTAGTTGTACACATGGTCCACCTACCACCACATATACTATTTCCAATTAACAAAAATGTGTCTTCGTATGGACCTTCTCATAGATAGGACATCATATATAATGCTTTTGTTATACCAGTCATTGACAACTATCTGGAACAACAGTCTAATAGGTCTACTGAAGGGGACCGATCTAACAACCCACTGTACCTCTGACTCATGCTCTACCTCTGAGTTACATTTTGTTCATTATGCACGGAAATAACAGTATAAACAACAATATTTCAAATGCTAGTAATGTAGTAACCCACTGCACCTCAGACTCATGCCCTATCTCTGAGTTACATTTTGTTCATTATGCACAGAAATAACAGTATAAACAACAATAGTTCATATGCCAGTAATGTAGCAATCCATTGCACCTCAGACTCATGCCCTATCTCTGAGTTACATTTTGTTCATTATGCACAGAAATAACAGTATAAACAATATTTCAAATACTAGTAATGTAGCACTAAATGGGACAGAAAACCCCACATAATCAGTCTATTGACAGTTGTATCTTAAGACCTTTCATATCTCATATGGATGCTCTACCACAGAGCTATATTCTGCTGCTGTTTATGATTTAATTAAATCCATACCCAGATGTGTGGAACATGAAAAAGTCAGTTTTCAAACAGGCAAAATAACCAAGAAATTAGTCACAGAATATAATTAACTCTTTGTAAAATATATCTCATTTATATTATACTTCTGAGGTATGCTTCAAACACAAATTGTTACAATTAATATAATTGTCAAAAACAATCCATAAATACACATTATATTTTCCATATTTTCTTAATTATCTAAGTAATATTCTATCCCCTGAATGTCTTACTCAAAATTCTTCCAAGCAGCCATCCAAAATATTTAACAAACCGACTTCTTGTCGACAGACAAAAATTGTGAAGAGGATTTCATTTAGTCTGGTATGTCTTGCTATGTTTTCACTGACTTGTAAAAACAAAAGTCTTGACGGAGATCTCGAAGACAAACAACTGAATAATGCTATGAACTCTGTGCTGTCGGGATGCTACGTCTAACTGGGCATATTACATGTGTTTGTGTTTAGTTAGAGACCATCTTTCCTCTGTTCACTGTCAAAGCAGGTCAGAGAAAATTTGTCGTTTTGAATAGTTTGAAAGAGATTGTTGGAGTTATTAGCTCTGAGTGGGAAGTTTTTTAAGGAAATGCGAGCTTCTGTGAAACAATCTGTGTGAGAACGTCAGCCATTAGTGTACATTAAAATAGCACAAATGTCACTGCAGATTGCGCTTCGAGCAATATGGAAAATACCAACATACATCACAATGTACTTGACCACCTTCCGCCATTCCATTGTCAGGATGGGTTCTCAGAAATTCTCAAAAGTTCTTGCTTTAATTTTAGTCATGGTTTTGTAAATTTTGGAAAATTGCTATTGGTATATCCTGTATTTTTTTTATTTGTGGTGGAGGTGGGGTTCAAATGTAAGTATTAAAATTAAGGTCTAGCATGTCAAGAAATGTTTTAAAGATCAAATGCTCATACACTCATTCTTACAAGTTCCCCTTAACATATTCACTAACTTACTGGGAGATCTAGAAAAACAAAATGGTTGGCAAAAGTGGGAATGTTTGGACTCTCTGAACCACCTGCACTTGACCAAAATGTTTTAAAATGTGGGACTTAACACATTTTATGAACAGATCAGTATAAAACTGCTGCTGAAATGTTTGAACACTTGCTAATTTTAGCTAAGAAAGACAACTGATAAATCTGGCAGAAAACTAAGTGATTATTCAAGTTTAAATATTCAAACATGGGATAGTTTGTGTTTACATTAACATGCTTTTGTACTTCACCCATGCATTCTGTATGTGAAATAAAATTATTCAGTACTAGAAATGTGTTGAGAGCTGCTCCAATACTTCCTCAATGCCTACAGCATTCTTCAGCAATTCACAGATTCCTCAGTTAGTGCTAATTTACATGGACAGTCATTCTATAAGCAACAGAAAGCCATTAAGATAGTTTGCACCTCCAGTTCAATTGGAATAAATACATATGCAATAAGCTATGTACATATCAAACATTAAAAACATTCTTCACCTCCAGTACAAATGGAATAAATACATATGCAATAAGCTATGTACATAACAAACATTAAAAACATTCTTCACCTTCATTACAAAAAAGGCTATGGGAATGATGGATCCCATCGCTGACATGCCCACCTTTCATGAAAAGCTGGAATCACTGTTTTGCAGTGATTTATGACTGTACAACCTCTTGATTTAATGATTCATGACTACACAACCTCTTTATTTAATGATTCATGACTACACAACCTCTTGATTTAATGATTTATGACTGTACAACCTCTTGATTTAATGATTCATGACTACACAACCTCTTGATTTAATGATTTATGACTGTACAACCTCTTGATTTAATGATTCATG
>JAULBS010087586.1:0-17961 GCA_032355785.1 Symmetromphalus regularis | reverse complement strand
CAATCCTAGGAGGACAGACGATTATTATTACATATGTAATAACATACGAGGGAAATCGTACGATAAATATTACCCACATTATGCTGTACCACGTAGGTAATAAATAGTTAATATAAATGATGTCCCATGTAATATTGAGTATATTACAAAAATACACAAGTTATAACATAAACAGTATCATATGGGAAGTCATTTAGTATTTTATTTATTACAGAAAATACTGAATGATGTTCCATGTAATGTTGTTTATATTACAAGAGTGTATTTTCATTTGTACATCATGAGCGAAAACAGTTTAAAATATACAAGTTCAAAGATAAACAGTATTGTACAGGATTTAATTTATTGTACAGTGTTTTATTTATTACGTGCCTACCATCAAAGCATGTAATATTTGGTAGAAAATCTGCAAATTGAAGTATCCTTGCTATTGTAATTCATAATAATAATAGATAAGATACATTACGTCATTCATCTATGACATCACCATTCTGTGTGCAAAGCATGTTGCATACAATATTTTCACACAGCATCATATCTTCATTTGGTAGGGCAATAAAAAAAGTCTTGCTTCTAGCCTATGTGGCAGTTGTGGATCTTTTGTAAACTGTGAAACAAAATACAGTCAACTCTTGTTAGAATGGCCGTGTTGGAGCTATACAAGTCTTGCTGTTACATCGAATTTGCTGTTGTATCGATAGTGCAGTTATCAAGAGGAGTTATCTCCCATTGGTTGCATACATGTATTTTAGTTTCACCAATTACTTTACAGTAAAAGTTTGCCGGTACCCGAATTTTCAGTTATATTGAATGCTGCTATGACAATAATTTTACAGTTAATAATCACTGATTAACCAATATGCTGGGGTATCATTAAAAAAACATAGTTTTTTTCCACAAGTCTAGAGACTTAATGTCATGACAACACTATTAAAATGACATGCAGCAAATATAACTGCATTTCACACGAAAAACAAGCGGGATCTAGCTCAAATGGTAGAGTGTCTGCCTGTGAACCGGTCAGTAGTCGGATCGATCCTTCTCAGTGGAGCCATCTGCAGTTTGGGCTATTTTCTGTTCCAACCAGTGGACCATGACTGGTTTATCAAAGGCCGGAGTATGTGCTGTCCTGTCTGGGAAAGTGCATATAAAAGATCCCTTGCTGTTTATCAGAAAGTATATCCTTTGTGGTGGCAGTGGGTTTCCTCTAAATACATATGTCTGAATGACGATACGATTGACATCCAATAGCCTATGATAAGATCAAAATCAATGTGTTTTAGAGGTGTCGTTAAATGAAACAAACTTTACTTTACTTTTTCACATGAATAACATTAGGCATTGTCCTCTGTTTTCCTATCTTTTGGTAATAAAATAATTTTAGTTTTTACCAATTTCTTTACTAGTCTTGATGTAATACTTTTAATGACTATAAGAATAATAATACTTGACTGTTTTAGGTCTTGAACTGCTGAAGACGGCAATTGAAAACGCTGGTTATACCGGGAAAATTAAAATAGGCATGGATGTGGCAGCTTCGGAATTTTGCAAGGAGGGAAAATATGATCTAGACTTCAAGAACCCGAAATCAGATAAAAAGAAATGGGTGCGTGATATAATGTAGCATTATATTACGTACCCATTTACTTTTTAATATGTTGCAGTGCTAGTAAGTCAGATTGGCAACTTTAAAACTGAGAAATAAAAATCCACAAATGTTTGTATTACATGCGCAATTTGTGGGTGAAAAAATTAAATGCGCTAAGGACTTCCCATTTGTATAGCTAAGGATTTTCCATTCGTATAGCTGTGGATTCTCCATTTTTATAGCTGTGGATTCTCCATTTTTATAGCTAAGAACTCCTTGTTTGTATAGTTAAGGACCCATTTGTTTAGCTAAAGACACCTTGTTTGTATAGCTAAGGACTCCCCATTTGTATAGCTAAGGACCCCCCATTTGTATAGCTAAGGACTCCCTGTTTGTATAGCTAAGGACTCCCTGTTTGTATAGCTAAGGACTCCCTGTTTGTATAGCTAAGTCCTACCTCAACTAACAGAGACCTGTAAGCATGAGAGGAAGAGATAATTTATTTTGGAGACTGTTCATCTTAGACTGTAGAGTGCTCTCCATAAGTTTAGTAATTACATGACTCACCTAAACATTGCGCATTGACATGATTAGAGCTGTAATGATACGAGAGGGTGATGATATGTATCACAATACTTGGGTCGCAATACTAGCTGTATGATTGGGGGTGAAGGAGGGAATACTGCCAGTCTGGTAACCCAAATAATTACAAGCCCGTAGCCAGTATTTTTGAAGGGTGTCCGTTTTGGTATTAAAAGTGCACTTGCGAGCGTAACCAAATAACTTTTCAAAAAGCTGGTGAGCTAGTTTGGAAGTGCACTTCAGAAAAAAGGGGTGTTCATTCGAACCCTCAAAACACCCCTGGCTACGGGCTTGAATTAGGAGTGAGGAATAGGATAATATCAGTCTAGTAACGTTTCTGGCTTAATTTCTAACCATGCCGTATCATTACAGCTTCAGTTTCAATATAAACATCTGTTTTTTAGTTCTTATATTTAGAGTTGCTAATTTGACTTATTACCATTGCAGCATGTGTTTATATTAACATGTTTTTATTATTTATTAATTATTTATATTTGCTATTAATACATTGTTCCGCTGGTCATCCCGATGTTGGTATTAAATGTAGCTTAAAGTGAATTTTACCCCAGAGAGCAGATGCACTTCAGATCTCGAAATTAACATTCAGCATTACATAGAATGTACTAAATTTATATTTCCACTGGACATATTCTGTCTTAAAGTTACTGGGAGAAGTGACTTCCAGCTTCATCATTGAGGGGTGTCAACAAGAGGGAGACTTCATTGCATTTTATTTTATTATATTGGTTTTATTGTGTTTTTGTTGCTGTTACTGTTTTTATTATCATTATTGTTATGGAAATTATGCAGTAGACTAATTTTCTTGTAATGTCTGCCACACAAAGAGGAATTAGCTGTGGTGTTAACTACCATCATAACATTGTTTCAATGACAAAGGTTGGTTCATTTTTAATGTAGCAATTTTTTATTTTTCGTAAACCTGTTTTTGCAAGAAATCCGTTTTCTGTGGTCTGGTTTTGATGAATAACAGTCTCATGGCAGTTGTAAACAAAAAGCATTAACAGGGTTCCCACGGTAATTGAAAACCTGGAAAAGTTTTGAAATTTGCAAAATATTTTTCATGGGCCTTGGAAAGTTTTGGGAATCTGCAGGAACCATGACTTTAGTCACTTCATTGTTGCAAAAACATTTGTGTATTCCAAGAAATACTGATTTGAAATAAATGTTCAGAATTAGGTTAGGAGCAAGGGGAGTAGTGGATTAAAAATTGAGGATACCACAATTTCAATTCACGAAATAAAAACATTCATGATTTTCCATTCTAACCATTGATCAACAACTGGTTTATCAAAGGCCATGGTATGTGCAGTCCTGTCTATGGGACAGTGCATATAAAAGCCCCCTTGCTGCTTATCGGAAAGAGTAGCCAATGTGGTGGCAGTGGGTTTCCTCTAAATACGTATGTAAGAATGACCATATGATTGACGTCCAATAGCCACTGATAAGATACAAATCAATGCGCTCTAGAGGCGTCATTAAATAAAACAAACTTTAAAAAACATTCATGTTAGTTAATCAGATTTTTTTTAGGATTTATAATTCACACATTGACATACTTAAATTGACCAGTGATGTTTTTAGTTAACAGGAGATTTTGTAAAAACATTATTCTAAAAATACACATCTCTGCTTCCCAGTGTACGGTTAGTATCTCTCTGTACAAAAACCAAATAAAACTTCATCTTTCAAGACACTGACCTTCAGAGTTGATAAACATGCATTCCTGTCTCAACTTTTGTATTTGTCAGTTAAATAAATTAAGTTACATTAAATATGTACTGGTTTTATGTTTGCTGTTGACAAACATTTACTGCAGAAAGGATATTTACTACAATAGTGAGGTAAATAGTTATCATTAACAATTATTTTACAAATTATTGAATATAGAAACTGGTTTTTAATATTATTTTAATAATAATGCTTACAGACATGGTTTCAATATGAATTTTTGTTTAAAAATGGTGGTTTTTTTTATTTTTATTTTATTTTATGAATCAGACTATCAAACATGGTTAATTTTTACAGCATGTTTTAATTCAAGTTTATTTTATCAGTCAATCTGTGTGAATTGATTAATATGATCATGCATGTTATTGTTATCGGGTGCCCTCATGAACCTGTTTTACATTTTTATACAGAAACCAATGAATGGTATTTTTTCATGTTAGTGTTTTTAGAGACAAGTTTGGATGATTCAATATTTGTTAAAATATTCATCTCAGTTTCATACAAGCGATCCTCAATGATCCAGTGGTAGGACATCAGAGTCTCAAGCTGATGACAGTGGTTCAAAACCTGTTAGAGGCTGGCCCTCACTTGACTATGTCTCAATATTACCAAATGTTTGACATCCAATAGACGATGATTAATAAATCAGTGTGCTCTAGTGATGTGGTTAAACAAAACAATCCCCGCCCCCAATTCCAGACAAAATTAATGGGTTTTAATGCATGCTCTGGTTATAAAAACATTTTTTTTTTAAATTTAAATAATATTTTACATGAACTTTTTCTGTTCATACATGTATGTCATTTAGGCCACTTTCATTCCATCCAGACTGCCATTTGGTTAGAGTTTTCAAATCAAGTGAACTGCCAATCAGTTGCATGGAGAACTGTTTTATATAATGTTTTTAGAGTAAAGGTTCCAAACCTTACCAGAAATCGATTCATCCATTAAAGTATAAAAAAAATTTAGAATACAGTAATTATGATATGCCTCAATAATTCACATACATGTAACAGAACAACTGGTAAAACCCACACCCCTCGAAATTTTCAACGGCAATAAGCAGTGTCATCACAAAAAGGTGTTGTAAAATTGATCTGCAGTGGTATTTTTATAATTATCGGATATTCACTTTGTTATTATTTGAAGTAAATTGTCATTGCAAGATGATCAAAATTTTGAGGGCTGAATCCAAGTGAACACTTTCAGTTATTTCAGAATTTAAAATATTTTCCTCTTTATTTTTGTCATTCATTAAAAAAATTGGCTTTGTGTTGTGTTTATCAAGCACACATCCATTTTTCAGTTCGGGATAGACTTGAAAAAGAATAAATTATGCATGGCCTAATACAATAGAAATCTATGGTTTTAAAAATGGATACTTAACAGGGGTGTTGGAACAAAATTCATATTGGGGAGGCACTGCTCCCGTTTCTGAACATCAGAATTTGTCTGTGAATGATAAATAAGGAACATATTTATGGGAATGACCCTGATTAACATTATAGTAGAAATATACATATACTGAAATTGGTTATAAGCATTTGCTAACATAGCAAGAAATGTGTTTAGGTGACTCCCGATCAGCTGGGGGAAATCTACAAGGGATTCATCAAGAACTACCCGGTGGTGTCCATAGAGGATCCGTTTGATCAGGACGATTGGGCTGCATACACCAAGTTCCAGACCAGCACAGACATCCAGATTGTTGGGTACTATTTTTTTCTTTTTAATATCGGTGCCACCTAGACGTGGATGCAATGTCTTCTGTTGTCAGGTGAACACATGACATAAATTTTGTAGTCGGGAGCTTGATGTAGCTCAAGCATGTCTGCTTGTGAAGCGGTCTGTCATCGGATCAATCCTTGCTGTTTGGGCTATTTTCCATTCCAACCAGTGATCCACAACTGATTCCTCAAAGGCTGTGGTACATGCTGTCCTGTCTGTGGGAAAGTGCACATAAAAGACTCCTTGCTGCTGTGTGGTGGAAGCGGGTTTCCTCTTACTAAATATGTTAGAATAACCACATATTTGACATCCAATAGCCAATGATAAGATAAAAGATATTAAGAGGTGTCGTTAAATAAAACAAACTTTTTTTTTTTAGTTTTGTCGTCTGTCACTGTTATCTTTGGACATAAGCATCTACCCATTGGAGTAACAAAATGGCCTTTTAAGACAGGTGCCTAAATTAAAACAGTTTGACTGAAATAAAAATTAAATTGCTATATCAATTTTTTCATTGCCATTTACAAAATTTGGTCAGAAGGAAAAATTAAATTATCCTCTTATTGTACATAGTGGTACATGTATGTAATGTTTGGGTAAAAAAAAAAAAATTATTGTTTATTTCTCTTTCATGATTTTACAGTCTGTGTATCCATAAACCAAGTGATAAAAACTAAAACGAGCTTAGTATAAGATCAACAGTGTATTAGTGACATAAATATCTGTTTTAGTGACGATCTTCTGGTAACAAACCCAAAGCGAGTACAGAAGGGCATTGACGAGAAGGCATGTAATGCTCTGCTGTTGAAAGTCAACCAGATCGGCAGCGTGACCGAGTCCATTCAGGCGTGAGTGTCAAATAACTTATAACAATCAAAAATGTTATTGTTTTCTGCGGATTTGCAGTTTCCCCCTTGAGTTTTTAATAATGAAATTGGTCATTCCTGTGATTGGTGTTATATGGGGGAGGGGGTGGTAAGGGCTTGACTTGTGCATGGGAAGCCAGATGTTTTGCTGGTAATACTGGCTTGCACAAGGCTGCGGTGTATACAGTTGTTTACTATTTGTGCTAGATAGCTCTCCTTGCAAATTGTCTTTCATATAAGGTCGATTCTTATTGGTCAAACCAAGTTCAATGATCCAATCAGATTGTTTATATCAGAAGCAGTGCTGGAAATGAACTGCAAAGTTGCCATTTTGTTCTTGAGGTTTTAGTCGAATCTTGTTTCGTGTTTTTGAAGGCAGAAAACAAATTGATTGGTTGTTTACACATATATTTCCGTGGATTATGAAGTGTTACTGTGTATAAAGAAAGAAAAAATGCATATTTCCCTGCTGAAAATAATACTTTTAACCCCTTAAAATGTTTAAATTGCATGAGCTTTAGGGTCGGCCCCAAAATCCCGGGCCTGACTTTCGGAGTTTTTTGCTGATGGTCAATCACATCCCTGAACAACGCACATGGAATTTCAGTGCAATCCAATCACCCACTCCCAACTTTTTAGCCACGCAATTTTTTTTCCCATAATGATTTGGTAGTAACTAACTTAAAGTTAAACCCTCTCAGCCTTCCCTTCCAAAATTATTAATTTAAAAATACATGTATCTTTGAAAACACATGAGGCATGCACTTTAGGGGTCATCCATTTTTTCATCATTTTCATGAGCATACAAAATGTACTTTGGGGGGAGGGGGGTTGCGGGCTTAAAGGGACTATTCAAAATAATAAAAAATGATGATAATATTATTTCAATATCATTTCTTTTTTTTTCCTTTTCAGTTTGTATGCTTTTATGGGGGGGGGGAGGGGAGTATGTTTTATAGGTTGGAGAAAATTATGAGAAAAAAAATTGGGTTTCAGTTTTAGCTGGCGATATTTTAACATGTTTTGTCAACATACCATCAGAACGTGAAATATTATTTTTTCTTAAATTGGGGTAAAATTTGTGGGCACAGTCTTGTTGTGCACTTATTTGTTGGTATGTTTAATTATTTTGTTAATTTATACAGGTGTAAAATGTCACAGAAAGCGGGCTGGGGAGTGATGGTGTCGCACAGGAGTGGAGAAACCGAGGATACGTTTATTGCCGATCTCGTCGTCGGCCTGTGTACAGGACAGGTAATAACTAGGCCAATGGTAGAATATCAGACTCTCAAGCTGTCAGTCTGCATGTGAAGTGGTCGGGCGTCGGATCGATCCTTCTCAGTGGTCCCAATTGCAGTTTGGGCTATTTTCCATTCTAACCAGTGGTCCACAACTGGTTCATCAAAGGCCGTGGTATGTGCTTTCCTGTCTATGGGACGATGCATATAAAAGGCCCCTTACTGCTTATCGGAAAGAGTAGCCTATGTGGCAGCAGCGGGATTTCTCTAAATAAATGTCCGAATGACCATATGATTGACGTCCAATAAGATAAAAATCAATGTACTCTAGAGGCGTCGTTAAATAAAACAAACTTTACTTTACTCTTATGGAGCAGACACAGAGATTTTGGAGGGAGGGGTAATATTGGGTGGGCCTACCAAAGTTAAAACCCTATTTTAACAGTAAAAAATAAAAAATGTTTTAAACCATGAGTTGCAAACACTGTATGTTTAACACTTAATACCTGCTGAATAAGTAGTGTGCTGGGTTTTCTTTAAATAAACCACGGATGGAAAAATATTGCCCGACTCATGTACAATAATATTTCACGGTCAGGCAACAAATATAGGTACCACCTGAGAACCGGTCTGTCTTCGGATCGATTCTTCTCAGTGGACCCATTTGCAGTTTGAGGTATTTTCCATTCCATCCAGTGGTCCATAACTGGTTCATCAAAGGCTGTGGTATGTGCTGTCCAGTTTGTGGGACATTGCATATAAAAGACCCCTTGCTGCTTATCAGAAAGAGTAGCCTATGTGGCGTCAGCAGGTTTCTTCTAAATACATGTCAGAATGACCATATGATTGACGTCCAATAGCAATGATAAGATAAAAATCAATGTGCTCTAGACGTTATTAAATAAAACAAACTTTACTTTTCTTTACAAATATAAGTAATGTAACTTGCCCATGGGCAGGTAAAGAGGGCGTTTTTTCTTCTTCTTTTATTTCATTTTAATTGGTACTGGTTACCAATGGTATGCAATGATCAATAGTGTTAGAATTGTCACCGTTATAAAGAGTTATTTGGGTCATGGACCAGAAACTTCAACAAAATCAGCAGCTTAAACTAAACTAATAAAGATCATGCAAATCAGAAATATTTCTTTATACATTTTATTGCACTTAAAAATTCAACATCCATCACATAAAATTTTTGTCAAGTATTATACATTTCAGGGCAATAAAGTTTCTAGTTTTTACTTGCCTGAGGGCAAGAACATTTATAAAATAATTTTCCACCCCAGGAAACATGTCTCTTCTCTTTAATTATAGATAAAGACTGGCGCACCATGCAGATCTGAGAGACTCGCCAAGTACAACCAAATTCTACGAATTGAAGAAGAATTGGGAAAGAATGCAAAATATGCAGGAGAGAAATTCCGCAATCCTTTGAAATAGACTCGAATTAAAATAGATCAATGGATACACATTTATATCATAATAGACAATAATTTTTCAATTGGAATTTTATAAGACATTGTAGTCTATACGTGGTGTTGTTTTCAAAATGTAAACTGGAAAGATATAGATTTGTGTTCTAGTGTATTTATTTTTAAAATCTTTTCTCTTCTTTCAACCACATAAAAATAAAATAAAATTGGCTATGTCATCTGGCCGCACTTTAAAATAAAATTGGCTATGTCATCTGGCCGCACCTTAAAATAAAATTGGCTACGTCATCTGGCTGCACCCCAAAGTGTTCAATAAGTATTTTATAGCAGTTGGTAATGTTTGTCATTAAAGAGTTTAAACTTATAAATATGTAAACAACATGTGCACCAATATAAAATTTATAAAAGTATTCTTGGTGCTAAGAGAATGCCTTAAGTGGCTAACAAACATGTACAGCAATTATTAACTGTAAACAATATTTAATCTCGGGTATAACCAATTTTGATCTATCTCCAGAAAAGAGAAAGTACTCCATACATTCAACGTATAGATTAAGTTCTGTTTATGAATTTATATTTGTTACAGTGTTTTTGATTTTTCATTTGAATCTTCCATTTTTTAAAAGATTTGTTGCTTAGTTATATATGTATGCTTTTTTCCCCGATGCTACTGCCAGTTGAATCGACCTTTAGAGCTTAAGCAGTCCAGATGTGTATACCATCCGCTTTGAATACATCTTTTATATTTTGTTCTCTTTTCTGTTGGGTTTTGAATATTCTTTATAATTATTGTCATAAAAAAGATTCACTTATCTCATGTGTGTTGTTATCTGTACTGGTTCGTGTTACACCTAGAGAGCTGAGAGAACTAGTCTCCAAGACTACCAGAATCAGTGTTGCAGTTTGTCAATAATTTCAATAAGTCTAATTCAATGCATTTGTAACACCAGGGCCCAGTTGTTCAAAGCAAATTTAAACGCATACTTCCACGGACCCTTTACCTAATTAATTTTCAAACAAAGAATTAATTTCAAATATAAACATTTCATTTTTCCATAGAAATACTTCATTCAACTACTTACATAACCACTGCATCTCGCTTATCATAAATATTTTTAAAATAATAATTAATTGTGCTCACGGACAAATAAATTGAAAAAAAAAAATATCCATTGAAGGTGTGACGTATGTATTTCGAGTCATGTGATGGGTATTTCCCCGTTGGCCATTATTTTAAAACTTCTGAATATTTTTGTAGCAGCAAAAACATTTCGTACCAATTTATTTTGCCCCACAAGGAGTTCCAAACTTGAAATTAGACTATTTTTAAAAGAAAAAAATTGATTGACTATATGGAATTTCTTGTACCATGATTCAGTTAAAATGTCTTACGTGATATGAAAACGAGATTTAGTATAACAAATGCATGTATGTTTCATTTGTAATCAATATTTAGAGCATAAAGCTCCTTAAATTCTGTGGGACTCTGCCTTTAACTAACAATGGGTTAGTTGAATATTTCAAAACCAAATTATAAATCACTGCAAATAGTTATTAAGACACATGTTGAAATTTAATTTATTATAGCCTAAGGTACATGTATCTATAAATAATCAAATCGGAAAGTATTTATGACCTTTCTATGAAGATAGTTTTAAAGAGAAATATTCATCTATCTCATGGTTAACTTATAATTCTTTGAAAAACTAGACTTTAAAAGTTGCCGCATTATATCCAAAATTAGTGTTGAAGCAAATGTTAAACATATCAAATACATATTGTTGAAATGTAGGTATGTGCTATTGTTTCCCCAATCCTGTTCACCCGTCACATTTGTACTCCTGCATCAATGCCTGGTTGGATTGATCCTCAGTGGACCCATTTGCAGTTAGTGGTCCACAACTGGTTCATCAAAGGCAGTTTTTTACAACTGGGCTTAAGCCATTTGCACAGACCAATGGTCTGCACATTGGTAAAATGTTATGCAATTATTAAATGACCCCCACCCACAAGTTGCAAGACAGTGTATTGTCAATTATTAAGGCTATTCATACTGTTAAAATTACACATGATAATTTATTGCATAGAAAATCCATTTCGTCATGGGTGTACTGTAAACGTTTTCTTCTGAATTTCCTGGCATTAATATAATAAAACAGATTCATCTAATTCAAGCACGGCAGAAGAAAGTCAACATTGGGGGGTGGGGCTAACATCTTGCTGATGGGGGCTAACATACATGTATTTATGTATGAAGTGTTGAGTTTAAAGTGGATATGAGGTTATGCTCGATACAGAATTATTGGAGGTGGGGGGGGGCTAAACCTCCGCCCCACTGGTTCTGCCGTGCTTGTAATTGCATAATACAGTATCGGGTTCAGACTCCCTCCCTTTACTGGTATTTTTAAAAATATAATTTTTATATATTTTCC
The DNA here is from genome assembly GCA_032355785.1 of Symmetromphalus regularis. NCBI lineage: Eukaryota > Metazoa > Mollusca > Gastropoda > Neomphalida > Neomphalidae > Symmetromphalus > Symmetromphalus regularis. The sequence goes on along the minus strand of JAULBS010087586.1, from coordinate 6,342 downwards.
AAGTGAAAGGACGTGAAATTAACCTTTTTTTCACCAGTTCTCTTTGGACCCCCCACTTTCAGAAATCCACATTTGGACACCCCTTTCATAAATCCTGAATCCGCGCCTGTGATGTAGAAATATTTTATGCAGTTAACAGAAATATTCCTATATTAGAAATACTAATTTAAGGTCATGTGACTGGTTTTGCAGTTTGTGGTGTGAAACAAAGCACTTTTATCAAACAATAATGACAAAAGATCACAAAATAAGACCTTTATAAAGAAAGGAATTCTTTGGCCATGTAACTTCAATATTATAAAACAGGCTCAAAATAATATAACGGTAAACTTCTTCTGTGGTTATTTTTTGATTGGTTAATAAAAAGTTATATTTTAAATAGTCTTGTTCAGCATATTAGGCAAATAACAGGAATAGCCTGTGCTGTTTTTTCATGTCTGGCATTTTCCAGAAAATGAATGGCGGGATGTACGAAGTAAGAAAGCTAGTTCAAGGACGATAACTGCGGCTGCCACGAGGTTCTTGATTAATAAATCTGTCTGGTCTTTCCCTTTAAAAATGGATCGCCTTAGAAACGGCTGGTTCAGTGAAATAGGCGAGTTATGGCCTGGGCAATGTATGTCATTGCAGGTTGAGGAGGTGTTACATAAAGAAAAATCCAAATTTCAAGACGTTTTAGTTTTTAAAAGGTAATTAAAACAATAAGTTGAATAATTTGCATAAGGCTAAGCCGATATTCGTAAGTGATAAGGCATAACCATTGGACTGATTTCAGATTTTTAACATTTTCAAAATGATTTTGTTAAAACCAGACAACAACTAAGATCATCATTATGGTAACAAAAAAGAGAGATTTCCGTATTTTCCTCACTAATAGACACTATCATTAGCGACTTACTATCCTTTGCTTTAACCCTAACATTAAAACTAACCCTAATCAGTGGAGGAAAATTCTGAACTCTTGCCCCCCAAAAAACAAAGTACACATACACACTGACATACACTCACAGATATGTTTATGATAAATTTAATGCAAGACTGGAAATAAGTGCTCGGTCACGGACATTGTCCGGTACAAAATGGTCATTTGTCAAGCTTTGACAGTCACAAATTTAATATTAGCAGTCATTTTGTCCGCCACGAAATCAGTTGTTTTTGTGTGTAAAACTGTAATCAATTCGATGCTGTACGTTTAAAATGCATATATTTTGAGTATCATAAACATGCCTAGCAGTAACTGAACAGTCGCCACGGCATTTACTGGGTAAATCTGTTATTAGACCCGATCAAACCCGATAACTATAAATAATACTTTGAACTCCCCAAATCCGTAATCGGCCGACATATTCCGATTTGGATATGCTGCTAAAATATGTGACATCAGGCCTGTTCTTTAGCGTAGGATGCTGATGTCACGTGCATGGTCATGAAGGCAAGACGTTGAACAAAAATGCATCGTTTTACAAAAAAAAAAACACCGATGCCTCCTAGTACTTGTAGTTCTGTTGATATCTTATATTCAAAAACTCCAACTTTTGATAAAAAACTTGTTAGAACATAACGTTCCAGTACCTTATAATAGAAAAAGTTATATGCAATTATTTTCGTGGCTGAAAAAATTGCGATTGAGCTTTCATTGTATATTTTCGCGAGGAATTATTTTCGTGACCACATCCCCCAATAAAAAAATAATTTTAAAAAATGATCATTTACCAAACTCTTTTCAGTTAGTTTCATTTATACACTTCGACATTATCAACATACTATCCACGTGTTATATATATTTCCGATAAGACCTGTTATCAATTGAACACGTGCATGATGAAACTTTTTAGACAAATAGTATTTATTGATTGTAACCTCAAGTTTCCGTTCAGATTAACTAAGAATATTCATAATTATTGATGAATAATCACATATAATCTTTGTAAAAAAAAAAGAAAACTGAAATCCGCATTTGTACGAAATGTTGATAACTTGTTGAATGTATTACAAATTTACAGTAAGGTGTTCATAGCCAAACCGGAAATAGGTTCGCGTGTAATTGAATTTGCGGCACTATTAGCATGTTCACGATTTTCGCTGTATATTTTATTGGCAATTTTGTTTTTGCGTTTACGGAGTACTTTGCTGAAATGGGTAAGTGACGATTTGGTACAAACAAATGCATCCATGTGGTTGAAACATGAAGATAATTCAAAAGTTGAAGTATCTGTGATGAGGTGTGCAATAATAAAAAAAAACTAAAAAAACTTCTTTAAAACTAATATTTATTTATTTCAATATTAAATTTCAGTTTAATTTGGTGACAGGTACGTTTTCATTTTTGACCGGCACAAATTAATTGACATAGGACATTTTGACAGGCATGTCTCAAAAAATTATTCCCAGGCTTGCAGTGGTTGTGAATTTTAAAATATCGCACCACACAGTGACAGTGACATGTTGGAAATACAAGTCTCTATCACACAGATGTAAAAAATATGCAGAAAAGAAGACAAAAAATTTTGGGGAACAGAAGTGTAAATTATTGGTTTTTACACTCTTGAGATTTAATTAAATATTAGGGCAGTTCAACCCTGACACTGCCGAAAATATCTGGGGACAATAAAAAAAAATATATAATAATAATTTGAAATAATTACACTAATAAAATCTAACTTCATATGTGGTACTGTGGAAATGTCAGTGATTGCTCTTGTTATTAATAATTTCTCAAATTACACTCGTCCGTGCACTTATTGTGTAACACTTGCCATTTTAAATAAATAAAGTAATTAAATTATTTGGGTTTTTGTTGTTATTGCTGTTTTTGTTAAATGATAAGGTGGAGGTGGGTTGGAGAGAGTAAAATGTTTTATTTTCACGTCCTTCCACTCGGTAAATATATATTTATATATATATAATTTCTAGAAAAGGGGGTGTCCGGACTCCCCTTTGGGTCCGCTACTGTACACTTCCCCCATTTTTCTTCACCTCTGACCCCACTAATGCCTCACGCCTTAGGCACTCGTCTGTTCCTAGAATTTATCTGCAATCGCCCCTCCCCCCCCCCAAAAAAAAATAATAATTCCTAGCTATGGCCTTGAATACGTATTGCATTTGGAAAGAAATAAATACGGCGGAAATGAAAAAAAGTTACAGTCACCCTTCCCCCGACATCATTTTTAGCTCAAACAAAGTTAAAACAAAATACAAAAGAAAACAATTTATAAAATAGTTTTTTTAATGTTTGCTAAAGTTAGCTATGTTTTATGGGTTTTCTTTTTTAATGAACACTTCCAGATTACTTTTTTCGTTTCGCGATGTCCATGCTACGTTCACTTTATCTAAAGTCATGTTCGAAATGTTTGTTTCTTGAAGCTCATTCTGCGAAGTGGGTATTTTTAAACTTTAGTAAGACCTGTTTACGGTAAAACCGTTTTCAGCATTTGTAAAAGTATAGTCAATCCAATATTATGTCAGCATAATTATATCCTTAAAGATGAAATAGCAACAGATAATTTAACCGTCCCCAGCTTCCGTGGACATTTCATTGAAACATTTGGCTCCACTCTATACCCAGCATTTTTAATTTAGACCGGTCGCAAGTTATAACTGTTGCAATAACGTTGTCTACTGGTTCGCTGCGCATCAAGTATCTAAAAATCAGTCTAAAACATTTGTCGGAATACTTGTATGTCTGCGTGAATAAACTTCCTGAAATCGTGAAGTTTGCCTGTTTTAATTTCTGAACATCTACACGTCATGACTTAACTGATTTGCGGTTAGCGTAAATTTAATTTTGTGTAATCGACACGCAAACAGAACGTCGGTTCGCATGAAATATTGTGCCCTGTTATTATTCGTTTAATCATCATGGTAATATAACTATTGTGGTGTTTATGGCAGGTTATGATAGGGTATATTAAACAGGTCATTTTACAGTTTCTGTTTAAAAGTTTTTAATTATGTAAATCCTCAAACCATCAAAGTGGTATAGGTGGATAAGAAATTTTAATATTGTTAAGATTCAAAGTTAGTAAAAATACCCAAATCATAATGGGGAAAAATACAAAGTGGTAGCCGAGCGGTATATGCTTTGATCCCTAGATAGACACTGGATCTGCATAGGTAAAAACATGCTTTTAATAATATCAATTTGTAATTTATCTAATGCTTTATTAAATACCTCTATAAGATTTTTATAGATGCTTGCCATGTTTATAAACAATGAAAACATGACTGTCACCAAAATGGAGAACAATTTTTCAATTGTAAATTTTTTTTAATATCTTCTACTTATGCTTCTAGGCATTCTAGTCTGTGTGTAATTATTTGCCAAATTTTAAAACATAGAAAGTATTTAGCTGTTTAAAATTAACTTCGCTGTAGTATTACAGCCCTAGAGGGAATAACAAACTAACTTTCTCCATTTCTTGGCATGAAGCTAGAGTTGTGACATCTGTTCTTGAGCGGCGACAATTCCGATTTGTCATTCTCAGCAGTCGACAACAGAATCTCTATAACTAGATCAATGAACATCGTAACATGTCTGAAAACAAAATAAATATATTTACACACTGATTTTGTGACATTTTGTTAGATCACAAGAGTGTACAATTAATTAAAAACTGAATATTTTGTAAATACTGTTTGGAGGAAAACAAACTTTATCTATCATTTGTTTAGTGTCATAAATTTACTAGGTTATTTCCCTTTGATCATTCTTACAAATTTACAGATTTTCTTTTGCAAGTTTTGATCTTTAAAAAGACAATTTACATTTTATTACGCAGTGATTAATGTTCTGTTTAATTTGGGGTCTCTAACAAACTTAATTCATATCTAAATGGTTTTCACTTAATCTCAAATTTCATTATTTGGTTTGAAATGTTTCTGCATTTGTATATTTTGTGCCATCTTTATTTTAAAAAATAAAATAAAAACCTGTAATATAAAATAAAATATATATATTCCGAAAGAAAGCTTGTTTTTGAAATTAGATTAAACCCATTTTAAAGCAAAATTACTTTGAAAGCAAAATATTAAAATTAACGTTCTGTGACATAAATATTAGTGATGTAAATGTCATGTAAATGTCAATGGTTTTCATAATCCTAACAATGTTAGGATTGGGTTTGACCCCCTCATGCCCTCCCCTAATCCTAACATAAAGAAACATTGACTTTCGATGGACCGATGTTTTACCTGAAAAGCAATCCGAACATGGCTTTTTCCCCCTTTCGAACATTGTTCAGATTGTGAAGCATATCGATGTTAATGGACCATCCCTTAACAATGATCTTTTCTACTAAAAGAACATGTTATATGTGGGTTATTTCCCTTTGATCAGCCACAGAAATTTCTTATCTGACTATGGATACCAATAAAATATAATTAAAGATTTGTTAATATTAAATGGGAATTGAGAGGTATGCAACGAGTTCAAGTACAGAATTATATTATTATGTTACTTGCACTCAAAGTAAAAAGGGGAGCGGGACATAGCTCAAACGGAAGAGTGTCTGCCTGTGAACCGGTTGGTCGGTTGTCGGATCGATCCTTCTCGGTGGTCCCATTTGCCATTAAATATATTTTCCGTTTCAACCAGTGGTCCACAACTAGTTCAACAAAGGCTGTGGTATGTGCTGTCCTGTCTGTGGGAAAGATCTTATAAAAGACCCTTGCTGCTTATCGGAAAGAGTAGCGTATGTGGTGGCAGCGGCTTTCCTCTAAATAAATATGTCAGAATGATCATCTAGCAGCGTCATTAAATAAAACAAACTTTACTTTTTACTTTAGATGATTATTTCATCTTATTCTACTTTTTTCAAAGTAAAGAGTGATTTGCTCCACTAAGTAATTCAGGGCCAGTAACATTCCTTATTCTTATCACAAATTTCTAACATTTCAAACCAAATTATAAATGTGGGCGTTCAATATTTATTCATTAATTTCCCACAATTTTATCAAATATGACTTTTTCTTTTAATTAAAAAAATATATATATATTGTTTGTTTTTTTAATTATTTTAATTTTTTATTTTTTTTTGGAGGAGGTGCAGTTGTGTAATGAGGATTAGTGCGTGTAAGCAAACCTGTTTTTGAACTGAACACAATCACCAAACAACTCTTTAAGTACCACACTAAGATCCCACATAGCACCGGCTCCATACACCTCCGTTCCATTCTGAAAAACAAATGCAAGCAGAATAGCTGTAAACACTAAATACATAGCACCAGCTCCATACACCTCCGTTCCATTCTGAAAAATAATTACAATCAGAATAGCTGTAAACACTAAATACATAGCACCAGCTCCATACACCTCCGTTCCATTCTGAAAAATAATTACAATCA